>OY755172.1:11839615-11950484 GCA_963576735.1 Bedellia somnulentella | reverse complement strand
GCACTGGTCTCGCGCCGGTATACGCCTCCGCCGACACCGGCGCCGCGTTCGCTCTCATAGCCCCTGCCATGTCTATAACAATAAAACCAGTATTATGATGCTATAGAGATTGAGACGGTTTGTGTCGGTACTCGGTGCGCACATTAGGTTTTGGAGAAAATAATACTAGAAACTAAATGGTAGGTTCGCAACGAACAAGAAGCAATGCATCCCTATACGTTTCCTGCTACAATGAATAATTTGGCATAATTTGAAAATAATGTTACGACATCTGTTCGCAAGTAGGAGATAGGATTTGCCACTACTAGATAACAGATGGCGTTACTAGTATTCTAATAAGTAAAGGAATTACTAGATGTTTCTCGAATATCGACTTTTCGAGAATGTGGTACTAGAACTTTCTGTAATATTCGCGTATTTGAGATTTGGCATATATAAAGAGCGACGCGTGCTACGGAGTGATTCGAGTGCGAAGAACTAAAGCGAGAACAAGCGAAATACTAGAGCGAAGAAATTAAATACGACAGTGCAGTGATATACGGATTACGGAAATAAGCTTAACGGTGTGGACAGTGTTACTATAACGGAGTAAATTAGTGTTGTTAATTAGTGCGAGTATCGATAGTTAATTATCGATAGTGTTTGTTGTGTTGTGTAAAGTGCGTTATTGGTCAATAAATATAATTACTTACACCTTATTGCACGAAAGTGTGACTGGTATTTATCAAATTAAGAACCCGGTACGTAACAATTGGTGTCAGAAGTGGGATTTGAAGATGCCAGTTATGCCGAAGGAAGACGGAAGAGAGGGTGTGAAGACACGCGCTCAGAAAGCCGCAGAGGGTGAACAGCTGTCGGAAATGAGTTCATCGGTCACGAACCCTCGGAGTGACATTCCAGAGGAGACGTCCGCGGTGACTAACGCGCCGTCTACATCAACGGCGCCGGCGGCCGCAACTAATACTGACTTGACGATGATAGTTGAAATGTTTCAAAGCATGCGTGAAGCACAACAAAGCATACAGGATGTTGTGAAAAACATACATTCGGAGGTACAGGATGTTAAAAAAAACATACATTCGGAGGTACAGGGTGTTGTGAAACAAGAAGTTCGTGAGTTGCGCGAGGAACAGCAAACTAAGTTCTCACAAGTTCTCACTGCGGTCAATGAAGTCAGTGGTCGGGTGGTTACTGTGGAAAAAGACGTAGAGCAGATGAAGGAGCAGGTAACCACTATTGAGAAAGATATCGATGACATGAAGACCGACTTCCGCGGAATGGAGAAAAGGGTTCTGCAGCTTGAATCACGACCGGTCAAGGTTGTCTCCGGTGAGAATGTAGTAGCTGTCCATGGTCCTCGTGTGAAGGTTCCTCCCTACGACGGAACAACATCCTGGTCGGCGTATAGACATCAGTTCCAGACTGTTGCGGCTGCCAATGGTTGGACTGATGAACAGTGTTTGACTGCACTGACGGTGGCGCTCCGAGGTCAAGCACTGTCAGTAATAGAGGCGCTGCCGACTCCGAGTGGTGGTTTCAAGGACCTGCTGGATGCGTTGGAGTCTCGCTATGGAGAGCGACACCTGGAGCACGTGTTCCGCGCTCAGCTGCGTGATAGGGTCCAGCGTTCTGGAGAGGGACTTCAGCAGTGGGCCCTTGAAATCGAGAAGCTCGTCCGCAAGGCCTATCCCAGTGTAGATCCGAAGACGGTGGAAATGAACCTGGTGCAAGCATTCGTCGACGGCATCAGAGATATCGAAGTGAGAACAGCGGTGAGACTTCAACACCACACGTCTCTCAAGGATGCCTTGGCGAACGCTCTAGAAGTTGAAGCTTGCCGCCAGGATACGCGCCAAACTCATCGACTTCGTGAGATTGCGGAAGCAAATGAGGACGTCAAGGTCATTAAAGCACCCGTCGGAAGGAGTACTGGACCGATTTGTTATGGCTGCGGGAAAAGGGGCCATTTGAGATTAAGTTGCCCGCTGAGGAAGGAAGAAAAGAGGCAGGCAGAGGCTCCTGCCGCAAAACGAGCATTAGCCAGGACCGGGGGGCAGGTGCTGGCTAGAGAGGAGAAAGCCCCGACAATGACCATCTCACAAGACTGTAAACATTGCCGGAAGCAAGAGTCGAAGGAGGAGGTCGTGAAAGTGACTCGAATTTGTCCATTGGATGGATGGGAAACAAAAGCTATGCAGAAGGCCCAAGAAGAAGATGAGAACCTCAGACCCATCATGAAATGGAAGAAGGAAAAACACGATCAACCGGCTTGGAGTGAAGTAGCGTCCACAGGAGTGAGTACGAAAGCTTACTGGGCGCAATGGAACAGCCTGGTTCTGATCAATGGTCTACTGTACCGGAGGTGGGAGAAACCCAACGGTAAAGAAGAGCACCTACAATTGGTCGTGCCCAGAGCCAAGGTTAAAGATGTACTGCGGGAAACACATGACGGTGTTTCGGGCGGGCATCTTGGGGTAAATCGTACGTTGCAGAAGGTTCGTGCGAAGTTTTACTGGCTTCATTGTAGGGACGACGTACAGGACTGGTGCCGGAAATGTACAACGTGTGCCGCGGTGAAAGGTCCGCAGACCCGGAGTAGAGGGGGATTACGGTTGTACAATGTGGGAGCTCCCTGGGAGAGGATTGCCGTTGATGTGGCTGGACCTTTTCCACAATCAGAGTCCGGAAATAAATATTTCATGGTGGTGATGGATTACTTCACTAAGTGGCCTGAAGTGTTTGCCATACCCAATCAAGAAGCAATAACTGTGGCTACAAAACTGGTTGAGGAAGTGATCTGTCGATTTGGCGTGCCCCTGGAGATACACTCTGACCAGGGAAGAAATTTTGAGTCACAAGTATTTCAAGAGGTGTGCAAACTGCTTGGAATGCATAAAACCAGGACGACGCCATATCATCCTCAGTCAGATGGAATGGTGGAGAGGTTCAACCAAACACTGGAGAGACAGTTGGCGAAGATGGTTGAAAAACATCAGAAGGACTGGGACAAACACATTCCATTATTTTTACTGTCTTACCGGTCAGCTGTTCACGAAAGCACGAAGGAAACACCTGCTTTCGTCAATTTCGGAAGAGAGCTACGATTGCCTGTAGATTTGTTGACAGGAGGGTCACCAGATGAGCCGCAGAGTGTAACTGAATATGTAAGCGATTTGAGGGAAAGAATGCAAGATGTACATTCCCTAGTGCGTGAAAATGGTTTACATGCTAGTGAAAAGATGAAAACCAGATATGACCGTAAAGCTAACACGCCGCGTTTCGAAGAGGGTATGCTCGTCTGGTTACACAATCCAACTCGCCAGAAAGGGAAGTCCCCTAAGTTACAAAATAGGTGGGAAGGACCGTACAAGGTGGTCACTAGAATAAACGATGTAACGTACAGAATTCAACGCCAACCTAGAGGGGCTTGGAAAATAGTTCACATCGATCGACTTGCGAAGTACCATGGAAGCAATAATACTCGGGACGAGTATTAATGTAAGGAGGGGGTAATGTTACGACATCTGTTCGCAAGTAGGAGATAGGATTTGCCACTACTAGATAACAGATGGCGTTACTAGTATTCTAATAAGTAAAGGAATTACTAGATGTTTCTCGAATATCGACTTTTCGAGAATGTGGTACTAGAACTTTCTGTAATATTCGCGTATTTGAGATTTGGCATATATAAAGAGCGACGCGTGCTACGGAGTGATTCGAGTGCGAAGAACTAAAGCGAGAACAAGCGAAATACTAGAGCGAAGAAATTAAATACGACAGTGCAGTGATATACGGATTACGGAAATAAGCTTAACGGTGTGGACAGTGTTACTATAACGGAGTAAATTAGTGTTGTTAATTAGTGCGAGTATCGATAGTTAATTATCGATAGTGTTTGTTGTGTTGTGTAAAGTGCGTTATTGGTCAATAAATATAATTACTTACACCTTATTGCACGAAAGTGTGACTGGTATTTATCAAATTAAGAACCCGGTACGTAACAATAACTTAAAATAAAAAAAAGAAATTATTTATAATATACAACACTTAACATAAACAAAAGAGTACAGTAAAGTAAATAAGGCAACGAAAGGGTAGCGGCTTAATGCCTGTGGTCCCTCTCATAGTCCCTTTTTAGAAAACTATAACCCGTGGTTTCTTTTTCAGTATTAACGAACCAAAATAAAAGCCATGTTTACATTTTTTTATTAAATAGTTTTTTTGATATATTGTAGAACAGTTTGATAGTTCAAATATTTTCATCATTCAAAAAACGTATAGAGGTAAAAAGACTTCAATATTTTAATCAATATTTGATTTTGCAAAAATATTTCTTGAAGAAGTACTAGGAGGCCAAGTAGGGTCAAATAAATATATTTATCCTAAGAGAGCTATTTTTTCCAGTCTCCTAATAATTTATTTAATCTTATATTTATACAATAGCTAATATATAATAAAATGTAACCACACACATGATATAGGAAAATATATACATTGGTGTGGGCACAAATCAGGATTTGTACTCACGTTTCCTGCACTAAAATTGGAGTATGCCTAAGCTAAATTGGTTAGACACTTGTAGTTCCTATTACTCCTGTATATATAACTGTGGGTGCAAAATAGTACCAGTATAGTACCCTCTAGTATGCAAGGCGAATAAGCATGGAATATGTTAGTATAGAAAAATACTTTTGAAGATTGTACGTTTTAGGGGTCACGTAGTATTTTAAAACTATTTGGATTACTATATTTTCACTTGAGAAAAAAATCTAATTATAAACACAGATACGTGACCTTCAGTAATTGGCTTTTTAAATCTGCACACGTAGACAGGTCTAACTAATGAGTGAAACAAAAGATGCGAAAGAGCATGAAAATATAAGAGATAAGTATAAATTTAATGATTGCCCTTCAAATGTTTTCTCTGTATCTTTTTCTTTTCATCACAATATGGTTTCTTTGCGTCTCTTTTTAGATTATTTGAAAAATAATTGAAACATTTTATAGGATCCTAATATGTTTGCATTCTGACATGTGGTACGAGATTCCTTGTAGGCAGTAGGATAACACGCGATGGCATTTTTTATTTATTTGGGCAAGGACTTCCGAGTTCAGATCACGTCACACTCCTGATTACGATCGACACAGACTACGACAGCACATTTTAATTAGGATGTATTTGAATCTTCACTACGCGCGAGCTTATAACGCATCTGCCTCTTGTTTTATATTATATCAATGTTTTAAATACGGCAACAAAAATTTGGCGAATACTGCACGCATCTGACGACTGTCAAATATAAAATGATTTATGTAAGACACTGACATTCTGATATCGGCTTAATTAATATATAAATATAAAATAACTTAATTTATATAGTACGTATACTTTTTATCCATAGTATACAGATCAATGGTTCGGATACAGTCATGTTTTCTCGGTGTTTATTATTTTTTGTACCTTGCTATATTTGTTCAGTTTCTGTTCGCTGTAAATACCCTTTTTGCATTTGCAGCGCCGCACTTAATAAAATGGATACATTATCTAAAAAAGAAAATGAGTAGACTCAGATGTTCATTCTCGAATTGAAATTGATAAATGTGCTCGGCAAAAAAGTGTTGGATTCATTTCACATTACCCATGTGTCCGTTAGGTCCAAATTGCTTAAGTCAGGAATTTTAAGACTTGTTCACTTTATTGAATGAATATTTTCTGTTTAAACTTAATTGTGATATGGCGCCTAGGCCAATATTGACACTTATTCGGGCATGCAGCATACATTATATTTAAGTTGATTCAGAGATAGTACCAAATCTTTTACAAAAGTAGTCTCTAGTATGAACGCACTAGTTTTTTGAGCAGTTTTTGTATATAGAGTGGTATTCAGTATAAATTTGTATTATTTTGGGAAAAAAATATTAAAAGTTCCATATTTGTAGATATAATTTGTTGAATACAATAGTGCAGTTATCACATTTTAATAAGCTTACCTCTCTCTAGATCTATAGTCTCGATGAATCAGTCTTTCAACCTCCCGCCCGTATTCGTACTCGTCGTGAATAGGTTCAATCGGTTCTCTGACCGTATGCCTTAACGCCGGCTGCAAATAAAACAAATGGTTCATTGTTTATAAATCTTCTAGTTTTATCTTCTGATATAAAAGCAAATTTTTCATTAATGTCTTTAATAAACTTAATTAGTTGGGGTCCCGTTAAAGTCTTCTTTTTGTTCACATTACCAATTTATATTCAGGCTGTTATCGTTTTGCTGCAATGAAAAAGTCCAATCTTAAGCAAAAAGAAAAGCATACGTACGTGCGAAGGGCTGTGTGTTAGTTTGGTGTGTGCGGCGCCATGTTTGACTTGCAGCGTGGAGGGCTGGGTCGGCGTCGGCGGCAGCTGCCGGCCGCGCCCGCGCCGCGCTCCTTCCCGCTCCCACGAGCGCTCGCGACTATCTCGCCACTCGTGCTCGCGCTCCCGCTCCCGCTCGCCTCCTATCGGGGCCCATACTGCTCTTTGAATATTTTTGACGTTCTCTTTACCAAATGGGGTCGTAAATAAAAGAAAAATAATGTCAAAAATGACCGCTCCAGACAGATGTGCAAACAATTTTCTTTATCGGCCACGTTTTTACGTCCACATTCAAAATTTCTCTTACGTTTATTCGAAGCACTAGATTAAGTAGCAGAGGGTCTAAAATCTTTTTCGTTTATCGTTGGCTGGCAATTCAAATTCCTTATTAAATTTAGACCATCTGCTTTACATTGTTTGAATTGATTGACTATGATGAAACATCGTTTGTTCAAAGATAGATTTTATTTATTTAAGAGACTAAGCGTATGTTTAATTGATAGTGATATTGTATCAGGATGTGAAAGATTGACTGTGTAGTATTTTTGGTAATGTGTGGCGAGTGGTTCTCACCGTAAGTGTGGTGTGGCGGGCTGGGCGAGCGCGAGGGCAGGCTCAGGCTGGTCGTCGGGTGCGCCGCCCTCCACTCCTTCCCTGCTGTCAGGAATACCTCATGTACCTTCCACCACTCGACTAGAGCCCTACCTTTTACAACCGCTACAGTTTCTTTACTCACAAAGGTGACTCTCAAAGTTTTGTGTGTCAGTCAAGTGGCTACACAATGTCTTCTTAGGCGGATATATAAAATTATACACATTAAATCTTATCATTAATACAATTCACATTACAAGTTCTTGATTTCACTATAGCATCAGTTTTGAATAGGTAGAAAGCTTTTGCATGCTGCATGACTAGTGAAGTTTAAGTACATGCCAGGCTTCTTCGTTTCATATAGAGCCTATTGGATTTAATAAGCGTTGTTGATGAGTGCAAACAGCGAAAACCGGAGAACTGCGCTGAATAGTAGCATGCAGCAGACAAAGTAATTTCATATTAATAACTCCATTATTACAATGAAATTGAATACAATCTTAAGTTTTTAAAACAAGCTTCATAGCAAAGACCTATGTGAGTTTTGTCACTTAATGACATTGGTATTTTTTAATGATAAATTGCATATGTAAGCTTTAAATTAAGCAAAAAACAGATTAAGATAGCCTAGCGTTTGCTTAGAATATTTCACATTAATCTGCTTCATGATGGTATTAGATATAAACAATGTATAAACGTAATGCACTAAACAAATCGTGATCGGTGGCTGGTCTAACGTCTTAGCGTTAATATTCTTACAACTACGACTACTCAAAACATGAAACGCTACAACTACTACTAGCTAGACTTCCCATCTTCTCACAAAACTTTCAGAGTACCTTCATGAGAAGAAAAATGTTTGCAAAACTGTTCTTTTTCCAACAATCATGTCGAAGCAATGTGAAAATAATTAGGTCGGTAGTTTTCGAAGTAATTATGTAAAATAAAATACTACAAGAAATAAAGAAAAAGTAAGAAAAATTAGAGGCGATTGTAGCTTATTACAAGCAAGATTGTGAATTGTTAATAACCGGTGGTATAATACACATCACTAGCATTTGACTAATGAAATCAGAACCTTTGGTTAACTACATATTGCAGTGGGTATTACACGACATGGTACAAAGGGAACGGTAGCAAGTGAAAGTATAGAATCATAAGCTAAGTATGTCTAACTTAGCAAATCACACTACACTTTCGCTAGCTACTGTACTGCAATCATTGTACTATGTCGCGTAATACCCTCTTTAAGAATAGTAAGCATTAACTTTCTTCATTAATAAGATATCAAATCTAGAATAGTATATTCAATTTTAAATTCTATCTGATATTAGTAAACGTGAAATTTTAATTTGAGCATTTTATTTTTTATTGATATCCAAATAAGTTTATCCTAAAAATGTATTGAAACAAATATATTTAACATCTCTAATGTAGTTTGTCAATGTGATTTGAACCGAAGAGGCCTTACCGTGTTGATAGTAGTGGGGCCCTCGATGAGGTCGATGGTGTCTGTGATGTTCATTTTTCACGATTTCAACAACATTGCTAACTGTATCTGAAAATCCTATGTCGTGGTGGTACCCTCCGTAGTGCCCACGCCTTCTTGGACTTGGTGTGCGTCTGAAATATGACAAAACGTTGATGGACACACTTTTAAAAATATCAAAAAGTTTACTATTTAATTTTAAATGAAATAGGATTCCGGAACGTTAACGTCAATTAAATTTTATAGAATCAAGACCATGCGTGTTAGTAATCTTGAAAGTTGTTTTTATGTATAGTTATATTATATTACACATATTAATAGTTACACGACGAACATACCATCAGGTTTAACCAACACTTTCAATGCTATTTCTTCGTTGACGATACTAAAAATAATAAACGAAAAAATTAAATGAAATGAAAGTTTTGTGCAATTTTTAAAACATAAATACATGAATACAAAAAAAAAACATGTTTTAATTGTGACATGAATATTAAATTGCACTTATTTTGACTTACATTAAACTAGATCTTCCATGATGACCATTTTGATACGCATGAGGTCTTGGGTCATCCAAAGATTCCATTGATGCATGATGCGACCCAACTTCTGGCAATTCCAATACCTAAAAACCATAATAGACTTCAGTATATAATGATCATATAAATATTTCAAGACAGTCCGTTTACCTGTGAAAAATTTCAGTTTTAGTCATATTGCTGTCCTATATTTACAAAAATTCTCTGCTAGAAGAAAACTCATGCATAGTGGTGAAAATGTAAAGTAGTGAAATCATCATGCTTTGTTGCAAGTGCAAGTGTCATTTCTAATTCATAGCATATTTTATCGTGGTTTAATTCTAGTGCCTTATATTTTACATGCGTTGGTAATTTCTATTGCATGCAGACAATGTTTAAGGTGTGTATGTATGTTTGTCTGATGTCTGTCATGATTAGTATTGCTAGTTGTTTACTGCTAGAGTTTTAACTTTCTATTCACAAGTATATAATCTATTCTATATAAATGTTATACAAAACTGTATATCAAGTCTATGACGAAATATGAAATTATACCTAAAACAACAACCATCTGAAAAATTATAGTACAGTCGCCATCAGATATATCGGAGCGGCCGAGGTACTCAAATATATCTGAGCAGCAATAAATTTCAATAAATTCTTTACGGTAAATAAGGTCAAAAAGCTCTGAACATCCAATTCGCCACAAATATATGAGCAGTGGTTTTTCAATTAAATCTGAACACCTAAAGAGACAATAATTTCTGAAAGCACAACTCGTCAAAGTTATCTGCTCAGACAGGGTGATCATAAATACCTGAACATTTAAGGAAAATATACCTTAAAGCACTAAGCATACAGTTTAAAATTCTTAATCGTGCTACGCTAGAATACATTTTCTACACAACTTGGTTTTATCAATGTCAAAACTAAAAAGAGTCTTCTGCTGGGAGGTATGCCCCACTGGTTGTACGGTCCCAACTAGTTGTACGGTTAGTATATTATTAGAAAAAAAATACTAAATCGTTCCCCACTGACTAACTCCATTTTTTGACAGAAACAGGTAAGTACATGGTGTTAATAGAGGAATGGGTTTGTAGTTGTATAATTTTCACCGGTAAAAAAAAATAAAGAGGTAAAATAACTTAGAATTTTTGAAACATGTATGCCAATTTTACATTGTATGTACCAGGGTAGCATAAATAAAAATGCAGCTTTAATAAAATAAAAGGATAAACTAGTTTTTGCAAAATTGTACTTTTTCCTGCGGTTTTCTGTAGCGTATTATACGTATTCATATATATATATAATTATAACGTAATATATAGCATTATATTAAATGAGGACAATAAATCTAAAGGCTTAATAAATAAAATAGAAAAAAAGAACATGAATTCTTGATAAAAATAAATACAAGTTAGGATTTGAACCCTGACGCAACGGATGACAATTATGATTTCTATTCGCTTAACCGCTTGGCTATGGTGACTGACACGAAAGTGGATGAAATATTGCAAAGCATTCGTACTTATTTTAATTTGGCAGCTGTTATATTACCATAGATATAGAAGCACATGGATTAGCAGTAAGTGACAAACGTCATAGCATAAACGTCAACAAAGGCAGGACCTCTCAGAGACGATAAAGGCCTACAACGATTTTGACATAAAACATGAAAGAAAATAATGGACTTATTTTAACCTTAATGATTTTTTGATTAAGTTATTAATATTTAATAACTTAATCAAAGTGAAAACAAATAAATCTAAATCATTATATATTCTTTGGCAAACACAAAATTACTTACTTACTTACTTATACTTACTTATACTCACGCCCATTATTCCCATTGGGGTAGGCAGAGACTATCGATCGCCACTTAGTACGATCTTGACAAACCTCTCTTGCTTCCCTTACATTCATTATCCTTCTCATACATGCTCTTTTATTCTTCTCACTTCGGACCCCCGCCTTTATAAGAACGTTTTCTATCTGGTCCAGAAACGTTTTACGAGGCCGTCCTCTACTAACATTCCCATCCACATTGGCTCTATATATCTCTTTCGCTACTTTATTTTCATCCATCCTCTCTATGTGCCCAAACCACCTCAACATTCCTTTTTCTATCTTGCATACTACGTCATCTTTCAAACCTACTCGTTCACGGATCACAGTATTTCTCACTCTATCACACAGCCTTACATTGCCCAAACACAAAATTATTAGCCATTTATGTCCAAACTTAGACTGTAATAAATAATTATAGGTCTATATGATCTTAAACCAAAGTTTTCAATGCAAATATATGATAAAAAATATCTTGTCTCATCATAGTACTACAATTACCGTAAAGTTTACAATTGGGCAAAAAATAACAAATACGTGAATTTTTATCAATTTTAATAGGGCTAGTATGGGATCCGCCATACTAATGTCACGCACACACATTCATTTACGCACACCGTTGTACTTTTTTTTGGTCTCGCCTGTCGTATTAGTATTGCCAGTCTATATACGTAATTATAGCATAATAAATCTGCGAATCTATATATATAAAAGAAAGTGGTGTTAGTAACACTATTTATAACTCAAGAACGGATGAACCGATTTGGCTAAAAATTGTTAGAGAGGTAGCTTAAAACCAGGAAAAGGACATAGGATATACTAATGGATTGGCCTAGCTTTGCACGGGTAGCGTAGTTTTAAAAATATCTGAGGTTTCTTCAATCGCTGCTCAACCTTTGTGAAATTTTGCACCACTTATAGCACTCCTGGATAGTTTAGCTTTGTGATTGTGAAAGCGCTTTAATGAACGGTTCAGTATCTCCGACAACAAACCCATGCAAACAAAGAATCAGAATTACAAACTTTGCATACATCATACATATACTCACGGCTATTTTTTGCCCGCGCAACCATTACTAAAAAATAATCCAGCATTATTCAGTATTCACGTGCGACGACAGGACGCGATGGCTTATTTCATGTATGAGTTTGGTGTTTCTATACCGATTTCTATGATTCTTTTTTTATTGAATAGGTAATAATGTAAACTTTTTTAAATAATAGATGAATGAGAGAACTATAAATGTTAGAGTAAATAAATATGATCAGGATGCACAGAACTGCTACGCTATCAGGAGTTACACGTGTTATTGTGAGTCAACCATAAAAGATAGACATATGCTATTGAAGGATATTTTTTTAGACAATTTTATGGCAAATACTTCCGTGATACATGATTTCTATGTAACTGTATCCATTAACGCTGCACACGCGACAGAAGCTTAAAAAATGGAGTAAGTTCTCCCGTTTTCCCAAAATTTCACTTCACTACTCTGCTGAAAAGTACACTATGACCTGTCTAGGAGTATAAAGAATAATTCTACCAAGTATCGTTAAAATCCGTCGAGTAGTTTTTGTTTCCATAAGGAACATACAAACCGACAGACAGACAGACAAACAGATAGACAGACGGACAGACAGACAGACTGACCAAAATTTTACTGATTGCATTTTTGGCATCAGTATCGATCACTAATCACCCCCTGATAGTTTTTTTGAAAATATTTTTAATGTACAGAATTGACCTCTCTACAGAATTATTATAAGTATAGATATCATCATGCTAAATATCGTAGGGAGTAAGCAGTATAAAAACTTTACACCATCCGTGCGAAGCCGGGACGGACCACTAGTATTTGATAAAATACATGCAGAGAATTATATGCAATGACAGTTATGTTATCGTTTTTGTAAATTGGCAAATATTTTCTTCAAATGTGTTTCTTGTTACAAGACTGTAAAGTTGCTTTACGCAGATTTCTATTTTGTATACCTACTCATTTTGATACGATTACATTTAAACTGTATGCCTAGTGCTTTAAGGTATATTTTCCCTAAATGTTCAGATATTTATGATCACCCTGTCTGAGCAGATAACTTTGACGAGTTGTGCTTTCAGATATTATTGTCTCTTTGAGTGTTCAGATTTAATTGAAAAACCACTGCTCATATATTTGTGGCGAATTGGATGTTCAGATCTTATTGACCTTATTTACCGTAAAGAATTTATTGAAATTTGTTGCTGCTCAGATATATTTGAGTACCTCGGCCGCTCCGATATATCTGATGGCGACTGTACCACATTAATAAAGTAAAACTTACAAATAATTCCTAGCAATTGAATGAAATTATTGATCTACTCCACTTATATCTTGAACTATGATCGTCTAAAACACGTTTTAAAAACACCAAATAATGTAACGAATAGTATACAAATGTCTATGACATATTCTAATGAACACAAAATAACATCAATACTAAGCTTTACACAAATAGTATTCCATTGATCTAGATAATACAGGTTTAGCAAGGGTCCGCAGCACGAACATCAATAGCAGATAATTAATTTTAACATTTATGACAACACTTTCTTCATCTAGCAACTTATCGCAAACATATCATTGACGTTGATTTTTTAACTACTTGTTTCATTGCTTCTTCTAATGATTGAGTGGGAACATTGATTGCACTTGACAATAGCTTTATATTCAAAATAAAGAAATGCCAACTTTTAAAATATATTGTTTGTTAAAATATTTATAACTTCAAATGCCTCATAATGTATTGAAGTGTCTAATTCAATAAGTTAGAGAAAATTTCACGTACAATGAATATAGCTCTCCAATGGATGGTTACAATATTGAACATGCCCCGATGTTAGCAGAGTATAAAATAATAATGTACTTAATATTTGAGAAGGAAAGCAAAATAAATATTAAGTGCCTACAAACCGCCTTCTCTTACAATAGGAAATGCGATTCTAACAGAAACTAAGATTCGCATTAAAAGATATAAAACGTTAAAGTATCTATTATATTAAATCGATTTATATTGGCATTGCGAAATTACATTGGCATTTCTTCACTTTCAAACAACGAAACTGGCTGTTTTAAGGGGTTGAACATTTTATCTAACTTTAGTTTTAACTGATGTTTTATTCACCTTTTTGTTACCGTTCCTGAAACAAATGAAACATTTGTTAAAGAGTTGAAAAATTACATGTTTTTTTTTATTAATAATTTTAAATGGAGGTAATGAAATGTAAGAAAATATTAATATCATAAGAACAATGGATTTATATAATTAATTGATTATTCTTTTAAAAAAGAAAGAAGTATCACAATTTAAAATAACTGACCCATAAAATAGTTATTTTTTGAAAGATTATAATATATCAATATAAATATCAACATAGCTCTTATGTTTGTGGTTTTTATATGTAGAGTTTTGCTTCCACTAGACGTTGTGGCTTAAGAAATATTATTTCATCTACATTTCGTTTTTACAGTAATACAATAAAACTCAGGATAACTGAAAGAGTCAAATACTTTTAAAGGATACATTTTAGAGCAATCAAATTAAAATTGATCTTGGTAAGAAAATGAGACCCCTTTAAAAAATCGTCATTAGGGTAATTTTAATTGGTTGTCTATACCAAGAAAGTCTAGTCTTGTCAATCCAATTTTGATCATTGCAGTACCTAAAATAAATTAGTATTAGGATTTTCTTAGGAACATACATACATATACTCACGGCTATAAATCCCTAGAAGGGGTAGCCAGAGCTAAGGAATCAGAAATTCCTCAGCCACTTTTGGAAAGGTGAGTGGGGAAAAGATGGTAAAGTAAAATAAATAAATATATAATAATAAGTGCTCTAACATGACTCCCACAGGTTGTTGGTGATGGGTCTCCAACCGCATCGCCCAAAAATCCCCTAAAAGCCCCAATACCGTTAGTTGCCTCTTACGTGATGGGTGTACGTAAGGGTAGTGCTATTCTAAGCCGACACTACACGGCATCTTAAGAAATTTGGAAAAATTACAGCTATAGAATACTACGCCATAAATTCCCAGCAATTTTCACAGTTCCTTAATAGTGTTTTTTTTATATCTTATCTTATAAATGACACCTTGTTGTTCTATTTCCTTTCTGCTTTAGAATGCCATCTAACTTAAGTTTTAAGAGCGTTTGTTACATCAGATATTCGAATTGGCCTCGACCTCGTTTTTAAAACATATCTTTTTTATATTTTAAATTCACAAAAAACATAAAACTAAACAATTATGTAATTTTCAAAATAATTAATAATTAGAATGTGTCGCTGCCTAGATCAAACTGGGAAAGTATGGTGAGTTTCTTAGCCTAAGCTCAAATAAAAAAAAACTGGTCTATGCTTTCCTTTTATTTCTTCTATGTTTTTTCTTTTATTTCAGCCGAGCTATTAGCTATTCTCATTATACTTTCTCAGTTGCATCTAGGCAGCGACACTTTTTATGAATTTGTCGTGGTCATATCGTAAATTCGAACACATCATGAAATGATCGATCAATAGTCGTATTTCGTGAAATGTTCAACTGTTTATTGGCCACATCGTGATATGGTTTGGGCAGATCAATGATAAGAAATCGTTTCTCGATATGGGCAACTAAACACACGGCTGCTTCATGAAATGGTTAAGATTATTTGGTCATATCGTAAAGTAGATACATTAATTACCGGTAGAGGCGCTGAAAATGCTTTGTTCATGTGTGAAGATGGCGGTCGCTGGCAAAAGTGTTGTTTCTCGCAGTAAAAAAGTCAATAATTCGATATTAACCTTTCGAAACCCAACGTCAACTCCGTTTGACAGCGCGTTTTTGCACATTCGCCCAGCGTCAACTCGGATGGACGCAGTTTATCACCCATCTTTAAACCATCGTAGCTTGTCTTAAGGTATATTTCGGCATGTAGAATGTTTGAATGAATGATGGAAAATTAAATAACCAATTAAATGATGTATGATACTCTATGGGTCACTTGACAGATTTCGACGTTATTTTAGTTTCTATTTGGTGGAACCGCGCGTGAACGACGCTCGTGCTTTTCTTGTGATATAAATTGTGTTCATTGGTGGAAAACGTGTCGTAAGTGTTTTTTCAATTCTAAATAGTGTATATTTAGTGTTAGTGTAAAAAAGGGTAAATTTATAGTAGTCTATAAGTCAAAAACTTGAATCAAAAAAGGGGTCAGTACGACAGCCCACAGGTTTAGTGTTTTATTTTTAGTATCATGAAAGTACACTTGTTATCATTTTCACTTCCATTTATAGAAAATTTCATCAGAAATCTATTGATGCAATAAGTTTTTCAAAATAACTTTGATTATTAGTACATTTAGCTTGTAAATCGACTTGAGTAATTCTGTCGCCGCCATCTTTGTAAAAAGTTACCAAATACAGCGTGTTCAAATTTTATTTCATACTTTCAGAACCCAGCGTCAACTCCGTTGGACATCACCCTTTTGCCTTGTGAATCGGTTGCGCCAGGGACCTTGCAGGAGCAGTGCGATTACGGATCTTTGACACTTACCGAATAATGTTGCATTATTTTATATATATATATATATATATATATATATATATAACAAATATTAATTGACTGGTAGCTCATCCCGGCTTCGCACGGGCATATAAGTTAAGGAAAGTAAAGTTAGAAAGGTTTTAGGTATTTTTTTCACCTTGTGTTACATTATTGAAGTTTTAGTTAAGATCTCTTCGAGGTAATATAATCTAAAGTGAACGATCATAATTATTTTATTTAAATATGTTAACTGTATATTTATTGATTGTCCGTAGAAAATTATTAAATAGAAAATATACTAATTTTTGAAAATTGTAGCATTTTTTTTATTAATTAGACAAAGCAACAGTACATGGAACAAACATTCATACACAAATGTTATAAATTCAGTTCTACATAACTACTTACCAATAACAGTGAAAAACAATTAATTTACCGTTTTCGATTAAAGTGGTTTTTGTTTTTTTCATTTTGTACATGAATAACGCTGTAAATTTAAATATTGTATTTTTTTTAGTAAAAACGCGTACGAAGTCACTGACAAAAGCTAGTATCTAAAAATCATTGCTATTTTCACTTATTTGAACACCCTGTAGTGTGAGTATCAAGGGGCCCAGCGTCCTCTCTAGTTACCGTTTGACAGTTGTGACAATCTACGTGATACCCCAGCGTCCACTCGAATTGACACGCAAAAATGTACAAAATACCCCTGGGCTATAGAGGTTTGGAGGTCTAAAATCCTGGGTTTCGAAAGGTTAAGCGAGGAAGAAAGTGATAACAAAAGGTTTTCGACGAAAAGGTTCTCGAGTACTTTGCAAATTACGAAAAAACTGAGCAATATGTTAAAAAACCGTAGAGTTTGGATCGCATTTCACAGGTCACCCTATTTCTACGATGTGGCCAAGCGTGGATGACAAAATTGTTTAACGTTGACGATTTTATGAACTGGTCAAATTAAGTTGGCCACATCATGAAATGTGACTATTTCATGAAATGATCGATCATTTCACGATGAGTTAAAATCTACGATATGGCCACGACATAATAACTATTTTGAAAATAACAATATTTTTGATCTTGAATTGTCTTTGATCGATTTAAAATATAAAAAGGGTAGTTTTAAAAATTGCCAATTGATCACGAATAACCTTTTTTTATGAACCACTTACGAATGTTGATACTAAAATATATACTTACTTTAGCGATTTGCGAGTTCCTCTCCGAGCTAAGTTGGCCAATGTATGATCATCAGGGTGATGATGATTTGTATCAGCAGCGGCGACAGTAGGAGCTTCTTGGCTGAGTGAGCCAGTTCTTGACCCGTGGCCCATCCCGGCAGCCACATCCAGCAAACAGTTAAAGAAGGACGCCTTCTGTACCACCGATTTCAATTCACACATCCCACTCTTACTTCCCATACATATCCGCGCATGCTCATGTCACGAGAGTAACATTCACTACTGCTGAATACTGGGATAAAACTACATTTTGTTTACCAGTAATGATCATGATTTCAAAATATTCTCCTTAATTTGCAAAAAGCCTAATTTCTACATGAGACTGCGCCAAACATATCATACTTCGCACACGTTCTTGCCAAATTTCTGAGTATTGCGTAGTGTGAGTGTAACTCAGAAATTTAACAAATTATTATCATTCAAAGCTGTATAAAAAATATATCTCCTAATATGTTTAATATGTAGTGTCTCTGTGAAGATAAACTCTGGTATAATAATCTGAAGAAAGAACACAGTTTTGAGTAAAATATATGTAAATTATTATGAATGTCAGTATGTATGTTTTATATTTGTAATAAGTAGTTCATGAGGTAGAGCAAATATGATACAAAGCAGTATTATTTTTTACGGTTGCTAAATATACAAAAGTGGTGCAAATTTAAAATATTCGAAGCCAGAGGTAGATGAAAGATAAACTTGCTTTCACGATTGTAAGAATTTTTAAATCATTTTTATACTTATTTTCACATGCTAACAGCAATATATTATTAGGTAAATAGCATTATCATAAGATTATGCAAAGTCTAACCAAATGCAAAATAGTATAAAACAAGTAAGCACTTATTTTAATAAATGGTGTTCTCTGAGCTTATATAAAATTATTTGAGCCAAAATGTAAATCAAAGATGAGATAGAATAGAAAAGAGAATCACACAGAAGCTTCAGAAGTATCTAAAATTTTAATCAAGAGCAGAAAACCTACACAAGTCCATGCACAATCAAAGGTTAAAATGGGTTACAATTTAAAACTTGTCAGCCCAAGTAGGGCATATATATAATATAGAAGTAGATGACGCACACAAAGGAAAGGTCAAACAACACGATGTAACGAAGAAATGACAAACACTATCTACAATCTCTACAATCAAACGACGATGTTACCGGACGATCAAACAAATGCATTATCTACTACGCATTTTGCAACTATAGGACAGGTTCTAAGTTTGACGTGGTAAAGCCCTGACAGACACACACTCACATTTATGTGGTAGGTGCGTCAGCTAAGACCTAAATTTATGAGTCTAATCAAAACTATAAGAATTAAACGTATATGATTTCATTAAGTATTCTTCTGTTCATCATAGTCTTAGAATATATATTTGATTCAAACACAATGCCAGAAGAGACTTATTAAATGGTAAAAGAAAATTTTCTATAACTGTGCATGAATAAAGTAGTAAATATTTCGATCCGTAAAAATTTAATACTACCGGCTGATTGGCCGTAGGGCTATTCTCGTTGTATGCCTGAAAAGTAAACCAGCGATGTAGACGACTCAATCCGGAGTCGGTTTCAACTACGTGACTTTGTATTGTTGTTTGTACCAATTTTTCATTGCAATGTTTTCAGGCCAATCAGAGATAAATATTTTTTTAGTGATTTATATAAATGCAGTTTATCTTACAGTTTTTTTATCACATATAATGTAACGTTTTTACACAACAATACATCCACAGAGGAAACAACACAACGATCTAAATTCTAACTATAAAGGTCAAGATCTAAAATATAAGGTAGAAGGGGTTATAAACAACACTACTCAGATTTTAACCGAACAGTTACATTTGGCTCAATTTTACAAGATGCTGAAATATTATTATGTTATAAGTATAGCCACATGAAATTACTCTGGCTTATTTATTCTACTAAACATTTTTTTTACAAGGGTTCGTCTTCCGTAGTGCTCGAACTAAAGGTAAATGCCAATATATAAAAAATGTTTAAAAGTGCTCTTATCGACATATTCCAACTTACCGGAACGCCTTGTGGCTCAGTTTGACCAAACCTGGTGGATCTCCAACTTTCTAATATAAGAAGGCCTGCATATATTTTTCCTACTGTAAGTTTTCCTGTATTCAAAACGTCATTTCTAGGCACAAGAAGGTCAAGCATCTTTTTGGCTTGTAAAGGCCATATATGTGATATAGTTTCGCGTAGTTCTTCATCAGCTTGGTCCATTTCCTCAGCTAAAATGTAAACAAAATGAGAAAATATGAAATACTACGCAAGCATTTTTATGGAAATATGATTAACTTACCCGTTCTCATCTTGATATTAAGATTTTCTCGTATCAGCGCGAAAAGGGTTGTTGTAAAATTTACTTTTCCTTCATCGTCTAATGGCATATTCATTCTAATTAGTTTCTTATAAGCTAGCCTATTTGGACACTTGTTTCCGAACCCTAAAGGTGGGTCCATGTTTTTTAACATGTCATACATTTCTGTATAAAGAATTTTCCCCCTGAAAAATATAATGTATATATTTATACGTATGTAAAAATATATTTAAGTGAAAAGATTTCGATGACAAGCTTCCGAATTAATAAAACGCGGTCACAGTTTGAATATGCAGTAGTTATTAAATAATAATAGAGTCAGAAACACCAGTAAAATTCCAATAAAATATCATGTCAAAAGTTGACAATGATGATTACAGTGTATTTAAATACAAACAAATAAATCGCAAAATTTTTGTAGCCTGAAAATGTTCTAACTAGAGGAAAAACTTATTCGTAAGTTATTTGTGATATTCAAAAAACAGTGACATATTTATTACGGCGATAGGCCTGCCCCCTATCACGTGAGTACACTGTCCATGTAAAACGTGGGTACTCTGAACACCAGGTGACAAAGTCACGTGATGTTCAGAAGTATTAGTACCTCTGCCAACCCCTTCGGGGATATTCGGCGTGAACGTTTATGTTATGTTATATTTATTTACTTACTTACTTACTTACTTACTTATACTCACGCCCATTGTTCCCATTGGGGTAGGCAGAGACTATCGATCGCCACTTTGTACGATCCTGACAAACCTCTCTAGCTTCGTTTACATCCATCAATCTTTTCATACATGCTCTTTTATTCTTCATACTTCGGACGCCAGCCTTTTTGAGCACACTCTCAATTTGGTCCAAGTGTGTTCTCCGTGGTCGTCCTCGACTCACATTACCTTCCACGTTGGCTCTATAGATCTCTTTCACCAATTTACTGTCATTCATCCTCTCTATGTGCCCAAACCACCTTAACATTCCTTTCTCTATCTTGCACACTACGTCATCTTTCACACCTAAACGTTCACGAATTACACTATTTCTCACTCTGTCGCACAACCTTACATTACATATACTTCTGAGGGATCTCATTTCCACTGCATTCACTCTACTTTCATGCCTCTTTTGCCATGCCCAACATTCACTACCATACATCAGCGTAGGAACCAGTACAGCATTGTGAACTGCCATTCGCGCCTTTTCAGACAGGAACTGGCTCGACATTAGACTGTTTATGGCTCCATTTACCGCATTTCCCTTTTTTACTCTCCTTTCAATTTATTTAATTTAATATTAAAATAAATTATATTCATCTTCTGTTATCTTATCTGTATCCGGCTGCGGTAACGGAAAAGTATCACGTCCCGCAATCGGAACAAGATAAAGATAGGCAAGATCAGTCTGTGCATCCGGAGTAATAAAACAGCGGACAGAACCTACATGTAAACAATTTGTCATTTTTCAACTTTGATTCAAATTATCACCCGTAAACTGTCTTCCTTGACGAACTGTTTTTAATAAATAATGGAAGAAATTAAAAGTTTCTTACGTGGCGTTGGGATCATATTCGGCCCATATTCTAACAAACTCGTCTAGATGATGGGCCCCAAGAATTGAAGAATCTCGTGTTAAATAATCGAAATTATCCATGATGACAGCCACGAACAAATTCAACATCTGAAAGTTATCCAATTCGTTAGTGCACGTTTTTTTTTTATTTTGTACTAAAATAACAGTTTCGACAGTCGTGTTTTGACTTTTTTAGTTTTGTTAGTAAATTAATAATTATAATAATTAATAAGTATTCTTTATTCATAGGGGTTTTTTCGTATGGTGTTGGAAGAATCTAGTCAAAAGATCTCAAGTGAAAAAGTTTATATTCGACTATTGTTTTATTTATTGTAATTATTTAATACATTTTAAATTATAATTTAATTTAATGAAACTTTATCATTATTTTCTTATTTTATTGAAAACTCTGACACCGGTAACCTTTGTAAATGTTTAACAGCAAATATAGTAATGACCAGTTTACATTATTCCATTCCATATTAATAATTATGTGACCCGCTACTGGAATGCACTGGAATGCCTCATTCCAGCGAGCAATCCAGTCCAGTCGACTGGACTGCCGTTCTGTTTTTCAAAGTATAGTGTAACCGATCCAACAGCTTTTGAATAAATAAAATAAATACATGTGGAATAATGTTAACGATATGATCCAGTCCAGCACTGGGCTGGAATGCTGGACTGGATTGCTAAACTGGTATAATGTGAACCGGTCATAAGTAAAAAACAAGTACTAGATTTTAAACTTACTAGAAATGAACAGAAGAATATAAAAGAGACAAAGTAAGCGTAGGCGAGTGTACTTCCACACTCTTCAGTTGGAAGTTTTCCTGCGTTTTTGTCACATTTGGCTGGTTTTAAACAAGCCAACATTATGCTTGGCCAAGATTCTCCAGTCGCGCATCTGAAACATATAGCTCTCACAGCAAATAGGTACACTTGAAACTATAAAATTGTATCACTTATCTTTGAATATGCCGCATTCATGTTACTTTCTTTATTTTAGTTATTTACATGCAATACACCATGCTTTTTATCACATTTATTTAACATTTCAGCTACATCTATTCGTTTTCTTTTGGTGTTTATTTTTTGTTGTTAATTATACCCAATTAAATAAAATATTATATTTATCCATACCTGAATAGCAGCATTAGAGCTTGAATGAAGCTTTGAAAATTGTTGTGTCTGTTTAATTCTGAATCGGATTGCAACTCTATATTGCCAAACACCTGTGGCCAAACACACACAACATGATGTAATTGTGATCTTAGTTATTGTACAATTTGACAAATCCTATGCGCACCCCCTTGATTGTATAATAGTTTCCTATCTATTGGTTCATTACAAAACTACACATGAAATATATTCTAAATATTTGTCTAAACATTCAATATCTAAGTGATACTATAGAAATTAATGCTGTCTGATATATGTACATTACAGTCAGGGTTTGAGCTAACTCTAAAATGGTAATGCTAAACATTGATACATGACATATGCACAGAAATTATATAAACGGGACATGTTCATCTTTCGTTGAACAGTCAACTGACAAGATGCAACAATCGACCAGATATCACGTATCATGCTATCAGTAACAACTCCTCCCAGTGCCGCTATTTAGCTCCACGGCAGAGAGAGCAGGCTCTGACCACTACACCAAAAACAAGGGCCTTTTCCACTATATTCCTCAAAGGTCGTTACTCTCACCGAAATAGTAGCAAGAGTGCTCCTTCAAAAGTTTGGAAGTTGGTATGCCTGTTGATGGCAGTTTCTGGGTTGAATTGCAAGTTTCCAAAAACCTGTCATTATAAACTTGTCAGTCTCTATCTCAATAGATTGCTACGATTTTAACTTTACGAAATTAATTACAAATATCGATTCTATTACCATTTCTCATCTTCTAGTTTAGCTACTTAGATAAAAAAGTACTATAAGTTATACCCTGATGATGGATCCTCTATAAATCTATTATTATTTTTCAAACTTTCTACGTTAATCCAACAGTTCTTTACAAAAACAATTGGTTGCTAAAACTAAATAATAGTTATATCTGAATAATGATTATAAGTCTACGATAGCCTGAATATGTGAAATTCTTTTAATAGAAATCCCAAAGAAGAGCATAAATTAGAACAATATAAAAGATGCAGACCTGCATTCCAATGATAGCGTAGATGAAGAATAACATTGCGATGAGAAGGCACACATATGGTAAGGCTTTGAAACTCTGCACGAAGGTCCAGAGAAGTATTCGAATAGTGTAGCCCTGTCTGAGCAGCTTGATCAGTCGCGCGGCTCGGAACAGGCGGAGGAAACCGACGTTGAATGTATTTTCCTGGAAACATCGTTCAACTAATTATATTTTTTGTTTTACTTTAGTTTTATTTTAGTGATACTTTGTTGTGTTGAGCAAATGGTTTCAGTTGTAGTGACAAAATTAACATCGTTATTTTTGCATGTAACTTTTAAACTCTTCTGAAAACATTTCCACACATCATCGATATTTTTATTTAAATATTTTTAGAACACAAGTTTTATGTAAAAAATACGTATATTCCTTAAACTAATTCATATTATCTTTTAAAAAACACTACGTTAATTATAAAATAAATGAATAATCTAATAAAAATATAAAAATTTGCAAGCTTTGTCTAGCAGCTAGCTCTAAGGTAATAAAAAATTTGTACTTTATCAAAGTGACACCATAAAACACCTAAAAGTTTCCAAATGACCTACATTAGTTATACTTCTTAGATAAAATTCAACAGATTAAAACAACTATGATATTCTTTTTCGTTAGCAGCTAATAAAACACTTAACGGCAAACAAAATCACACAACGCTATTTCTGAGTATAATTTAAAACTAGCTTTAACCTTGAGACTAACACACTATTATCATATAGTCAAAGGTACTCCAATCAATTCTAAAAATATGGAACAAATCGTAAATTTCTTGAATATCTATACATAAAAATATGCTATAGCCAATATATTCTAATATCCTAATATAATTTTGATACCAAGACGTATTAAAAATTTGTCTAATATGTGATAAATATACAGTAATCACGTATCTATTAAAATTCCTAGCGATCAAACTCAATTATTTTACCTGCTGACATGATAGGTCAGCACAATTTTCTGCGAGGTCGTTCTGTAATAAGGAGATATTGCATTTTTCAAAGAAGAGCACATATTATAAAGTGGAATAAATTAATCGAAATTTGCTTTCAAAGAAAAATAATATGCGCAAAACAAGGGCGCGGCACTTTTCAAGAAATTATATGGTGTTAGAAATATTAAAATAATATTCCATGAATACTTACGCCAAACTCCATAATGAGTGCATCAATAATACTTCCAATGACCGTTATGAAATCAAATGTATTCCATGGATCTTTGAAAAAATTCTGAAACATATGAGATCAGTTTTAGCAGAAGTACAAATACGATAATTCGGATCTTACACACTGCAGACAAACATTATTAATATAAAGGTAAAAATAATATTGCGTCATTTCAATAAATATTTTTAAACAGTTAAAACTCATAAACAAAAAGTAAAATAAAACAGTAGAACTTAAAATCAAAGGGTATATACATGAACAAATGTACTTTTTCTTTCCTTGGAGTATGCTTTAGTAAGAAGGATAAATAAGGAAAAGGAACAAGGATCTCTCTGCAACTATTTGTCTGAAAATAAAATAAGTGGCGAACATGTCAAAGATTTTTGTTCGTATTGTGATCATCAAAATAGTAACAAAATCTTAAAAATCTAAACTAAAAATAAAAATTAAGCAATGATAAATTTAAAACTCTGAAATTCATGTCATTCGCTATTTTGAGATTGTTAATTATTGAACTGAATATTGCTAGAAATCTATATAACTCATCTATACTAAATCAGCATTGAACAACTTCGTTATAAATTTTATATTCCAATTTTGATAGGAGTCTTCTTTTAAAATAGGTCTTAGAAAAAATGGAACTATTGACGAACCTAAATATTTTGATTATGAAAACGTGTTTTTTTTCTGAACTGTGACGTAATTTAAATTGGACGGAATCCTGCCAAGACAATGAGTCAAGGTAAGTTGTACAAGGGAGGCAATGATATTTGCTAAGGATCTGTAATTAGACTTAACATAGACTGCCTTTAAAAGCGAGTTAATTGGCCTTTTTGTAAACATGGGATGATAGTTTCTTTCCTCTAGAAATAGGGTATTATACACCATGTAAGAAAAAATATAAAAATGAATGTTTATGATAGATTATGAAAAAAGTAAACGAGAAACGTCAGTATTTATTTATTAAAATGCAACGTGAATTTTATAATTCAATTTTATAAATCGTCTTTTTTAATCTGTTTTTTAAATGTCTAAAACGCCATCCGCCACATTGGATTTCGACGTGACGTCACTCCGATAGTAAACAATCTAAGATTCTTGTGGTGCTCTGTGTTACGAAGTGATTTATTTCCTCTATGCTGTGTTATTTTGAAATTTTACGGGGTATTATCACGTTTATGGACCTTTATCCTTTATTTTATTAAAATAGTATCATGGAAGACGGTTTTGTGAAAGCAGAAAGTACAAATCTACCAATGATAGATACGTTGATGGTGGCGAAATTTTTTGCATCCAATCCCGATTTCTGTTCTGCCGAATTGAGAAATATTAAAACAGTAATGTAAGTAACTATCGTATCAAGTTTTGTCTAACAGTAAATATAATACAATAACAATACACAACACGATAATACCTGTGTTTACTATTATAATCCAACCTAACCTATTTTTGTCATCAGGTCGGGAAGGGAATCTTACGGGGACGACGCAATAGGCTATGTGCAGCTCAAGCGGGTTCAAAACACATGCATTGTTAAGTGTACGGTATGCCCGGAACACAAAGTGCGTTCTAAGCCCTATGCAGTGACACTTATTGTGAATGAACAGGAAGAGACTGTGACTAGTGTTAAGTGCCACGATTGCCCCTCGTCAGAAGGTGGCTGCAAGCACAGTGTTGCATTTTTAATGTGGTTACACCGCCGAACCGAAGCCCCGTCGTGTACTTCAGTTGAATGCTATTGGAGGAAATCGAATCTGGCTAAGGTCGGTTCATCAATAAAAATTTTGTGTGCAAAAGAAATCTCTAAAAGAAAACCTAAGGAGATGGTTCCAGACAGCAGTTTGTTAAATGAATTTGTTGTAGAATGCAAAAAAAGAAAAATCAACAAATGTCAGTTTTTGCAGCATGAACCTGATTTTGACAGCAAATCAACTTTATCACTGCATCATCTAATAATTAAATACCATGATGAAAACTGTGACGTTTTTTTAAATAAAATCTCTCATCTTTTCAATCAAAAAACTATATCATTCCTAGAGAATAGAACTAGAGATCAACATAAAAGTGGCTTGTGGCATGAACTAAGATATGGCAGAATCACAGCCTCGAAATGCTATGAAGTGAGCCGGTGCAAAACTGTGGATGGTACTTTGGTCGCTATGATTTTTGGTGCAAAAATTCCAGAAACTCCAGCAATATCAAGAGGTAAAAAACTGGAAGATGAAGTCAGGATAACAGTGGAAAAGAAAATACAAATGAAGATAGAAAAATGTGGTCTATATATTTCTGAGACATTCCCAATGGTTGCTGGCTCTCCAGATGGGATTAATAACAAGACTACTTTTGAAATTAAGTGTCCATCAAGTGAAAAAACTGCACAACACTATATAAATAAAGACGGTACAATTTCAAAGAAATATTTTGCACAAGTTCAAATGCAAATGTATTGTGCTAAAGGAAACAAAAGTTATTTTTGTGTTGCTAGTAGTGATTTTAAAGAAAATAATCAGGTCACTATAATTCCTGTTGAATATGAACATGAGTATGTAATGAAGTTATTAAATAGTGTAGTTGCTTTTTGGAAGAATAACATCTTTCCAATTTTATACGAAAGTGTTAAAGTTTGAAAAATAACTTTGAAAATATACTTTTCTTCTTATTATATGAATAACTGATAATTTTTTATAATATAATACGTCAATGTTATTGTTTATTACGTTGTAACCTATGTACAATACATTTATTTTATAATGAAAATGATTGTTGTTTTATTGAATTAATTTTATTTTTACTTTCTAAGTAATATTGAAAGCTCAATTGATACCAATATAGCAGTGCAGTAGACCCTATACATAGTGCCTATGTATTCACATATTTTGCACATGCACTTCTATTATGGTGGCCACGTTGACCCATTCTTCAAATCAACTCAGTCATGTGTTGACCAACATCATCTTTATACAGTGCACCATGGAAAAAATAAAAGTATACTTATTATTGGTTACATTTTTTTATTATAATATAATGATACATAGTATAAAAACAAAGTTGCCTGTGCAAGTATTCGTTTAATCCTTGATTAATTTTGATACAATTTTCACTATGATGTGTAGATAGCTGTACTAGGGCGAGGCATGTTACCAGTTATTTAATAAGGGCATCTTGTAAATTAATCAAGGCACAAGCTGTTGTAATACACAAATCTAACATACAAATTAAATTTGAATTTATCACTGAATGCATCTTTAACATGCCAAACTCTCTTAATCTTCGAATGACCCTCTCGACATGAATTCTAAGACTGGCTATTTGTTTTGTCTGTCGCGCTTCAGCTTTTGTTAATTTAGAACCAGCAGAAACACTCGGAGGCCTCAGCAAAGTAAATCCTTTTTGAGATAAAAAATGTTCAAGGTGCTTAAACCCTCTGTCAGCTAAAATGCAAGCGTTAGATGGCAAACTATCTAAAAATTTGCTGTGTTCAACTAAGTTTACATCACTTATCCTTCCTGCATATCCAGTAGACACAAAATTCACAAGACCATCAGGTGTACATGATATTAAATATTTTATAGTATTAGTTTTTTTGTAGTCTGACCAGGTTAATGCTTGGTGCATGGCTTTTTTTGGTTTTTGAATTTCAATTTCCAAGCAGTCTATTATACATGTCACTTTATTATATTTATGCCTAAAAGCAATAGGTAGGTTTTTCTTGATTGTATTAGTTGAAAACTGTTTAATAAAGGGTGAAAGTACTTTCACAATTGCTGGCATCGTGTCGAAAAATACATTGCAAGCTCGAGTCACCGATATATCAAAATCATCAGCGAGTTGTGCAAATGTTCTATTTAATTTTATTCGCATCAAGCATAATAAAATATTTCTCTCAGAAATGTTAGTGTGTTTTTCAATCAAATCT
Organism: Bedellia somnulentella; assembly: GCA_963576735.1. Classification (NCBI taxonomy): domain Eukaryota; kingdom Metazoa; phylum Arthropoda; class Insecta; order Lepidoptera; family Bedelliidae; genus Bedellia; species Bedellia somnulentella. The sequence goes on along the minus strand of OY755172.1, from coordinate 11,921,721 downwards.
ATCAGAAAATAGAGTTCCTTTGGTAGACCAATATATAATCGGGGCTTACTTTTTATCTTAGACAAAGTACTCAGTAGGTGTACTTTTTCAACTTTTTCGAATTCCTCTTGAAAGCTAGCATCAGAAGTAGTTTTTGATTGTCTAGACGTTACCGTCGAACCTGCTATTGATGGTGCGTATGACTCATCACTCTCATATTTATCTTCAAAAAAATTCAGTCTTCTTTTGGTGGCTGATAAAGGAGATACACATAGTTTGCTCATTCTTCCTTGAGATACTTTAAAGGGTGATGTTGCAGTACACACAGCTGTCTTGAAAGGTGACGTCATGCTGTCTTCTTTTTTTATACTAGTCTGCACATATCTACTTCTGTAGTGTGTTATCCGACAGACTTGAATTGCTTTATGTTCATGGGCTTGTACTGCTTGGACTGCTTTATCATGACAATTCTTAATTTCATGTGTCAAAAAGTCTGGAAATAATAGTAAAATATGGTTAATATTAGTATCTGTCCTAGTGATACTATTGATAATTTATTACAACTGCATAAACTACAAATAGAATAAATTACCTTGACTACAAGATGGTAATGATATAACATAATTCTCATTTTGTATGGTCTCTTCAATCTCCTTAATTGTAGACATTCTTTGTCTTTTAATGAAGGCATGCCGAGCCTCGCTTGAAGAGGACTTGTGTTTTCTGTTTGCTTGGCAATCAAATCTGGATGGCACGCAGTTTGGTTTCATCCGAATTCGTTTAACAGACCCCATTATCTTATACTTTGTATAATTTTCCATATCATTTTCCAGCTAAAATATGGAATATAATATTTATGAAGTTTACAACTCACTACATATCATAGGTACATAATATAACCTATAAATACATTACAAAATATGACATTTGTTTTGTAATATTAACATGAAGTTTTAATATTTATTCAATAGTTAAGTTACCATTTATAACGCATACTTACATCAAAGTGGTCTTCACAAAAATACAGTCTAGTCTTTGTGGACAATGATTTTGGGTCTCTTCTTGCCAGTTTCAACCAAGTGTTTCTCATTTTAATATCACTGGGCACTTGAATCCACAATTTTTGTGGCGTTTTTACACTTGTGTTACTGCATTCAGGCACAAGACACCAATGATAAACATTAGAACTCATTATTTTCACAAATCTTGTTATTGGTCTTTTGCAGTCGTATTGTTTACTAACGAAGTGACGTCACGAGCCGAAACAGCATGGCGGCTAGCGTTTCCGCGCGAAAATTCAAAATCATAAATAAAAAATAGTTTTTAAGGCATTTTTCGGTTTTATAAAATTGAAATAAAAATTCTACTGGTTTATTACGATCTCAGGATTAATTTAAAACCGTTTTCAAAAAATGGTGTAATACCCTATTAGCTTGCTATTTGTTTTTCTTATTAGAAATTCACAAAAATATATTTAAAAATAATAAATTATTATTTGAAAATTACAAGGTATGCGGCGATTCCAAAGTTAAATTTAGAAAATTGATACTTAAAGCAGACACGAATTTAAACAATCTTACATTGAATAGTAAATATTTACTAATACCCAATTTTATGAGAAAATTGATAAGTTAGAATATAATCGTTGTGGTCTTTTTGTAAGATTTCTTCATAAGACTGATGGACTGGTGTCTAAAAAATACTATGTTTTAGTTTTTTTTGTTGTTGTTAAGTTGTCACAACTATTTTCCATTTGAGGATGGACTTTGAGTTACATTTAAAAAATAATAATATAATATGGTTTTGATTCTACCATGTTTGGTGTGTGTTTCGAATTTTACAATGGACTAATAATATATACTTAAAATTTTAGCAGTTAGAGCAAGCTTATATGTCACGTGCTTATGAGTGCTACAAAGCGGTCGAAATGTGATTAAAGATTTGCGTCGCTCTGGTAGACCATCAACGTCTGCGACTGAAGTTAATATCAAAAAGTAAAAAAAAAAATGTGACCGAATTAACGAAAAAGTTCAGAACTGAACTGAATAAAATTGCGCCTTCGAACAAAAACTCAACTCTCAATCAACCAACCGACATAGAGCAACTACTTATACACTAAATATGACTGTTAATTTCGTAATTTTCGAAATAAACTTAATTTCGTGGCACCGGCTTTCATTTTTTTGAAGATATACAGGATAATTTGCGATAAAAAATTAAATCCATCCAGTCTCCAACCGCAGCGCCCAACATTTGAAAGCTCCAATACCCATAGTCGCTCCTAACGAACACCCGCGGGAAGATATGGGGTGGTGCTATTCTAAGCCGACACTACACAGCTATTATCATTATCACATATATAATTAAATTCATGGATGGTGCATGGATAAAATTTTCTCTTTAAGGAGCATCACCCAAAAGTTCTTAGCTAAGACCCAAAAGGTGTGTGATGCTGTATAGATTTGTAGAAGGCGTATCATAGGGTGAGGAAGTGTTTATGGGAGGTGTTGTCCGAGTTCAGTTTGGGGAGTCAACTTATACGTTCATTGCATTCGTGTGTAAGAGTAAACGGGGAAAACACAGACTGGTTCGGAATCTCTCGCGGTGTCCGACAGCGACGTGAAGCTTCTCCGAGGCTTTTCAATACGTTCATGGATGACTGTTTAACACAGTTGCATGAAAGTGAATGTTCGGTGTGGTAGAAGAAACATAAAAATAGAGTGATTGCCGTAGAGATGGTCCCTCAGAAAAGTTTGTAATGTTATTTTATTTTATTTATTTATTTATACATAAATATAACCATTACTACCATTACATTATTGGAAGAGGATGAAAATATTAGAGATGAATATATGAAGAAATTGGACGACAGGCTAAGTTGCGTGGAGATGAAGGATGAATTGGAAATAGAAGAAGTATGGGATGTGCTCAAATCGTCAATGGTTGAATGTGCGACGGAAGTATGTGGATTGAGTAAAAGAACAAATAGACCACCAACAAGTTGGTGGGATAAAGATGTGAAAGAGGCAGTTGGAGATAAGAAGAAAGCTTGGTTAGATTTACTAGCGATTAAAGCTAGTAAACGAATGGATGCGAGAGTAACAGATGATGTAGTGAAGAATAGTGAAGATGAATATAAGAGAGTTAAGAATGAGGTTAAGAAGAAAATAGAAAAGAAAAAGCGTGATCTGATAGAATGGTGTGAGAGGAAACTCTCCGATAATTTCCGGAATAACCAAAAGTTGTTCTGGAAATATATCCGGAAAGAAAAGGGAGTTTCCCAAAACACGAGAGTGAATGTTGTGAGAGATGAACAGGGTGAATTGGCGACGGATGAAAGTAGCATAAGACGAGTATGGAAGAACTATTTTGAGGGACTCTTTGAAAAAGAGGATACATCCATTTCTTCGCCAATCGGCAGTAATGTTGATTGGAACGACGTTATGGGTGACTTTAGTGACAGTGAGATCAGTATGGAAGAAATAATGAAAGCAATGAAAAGTATGAAACTAGGGAAAGCGGCAGGGTATGACAGGATAAACACTGAAATGCTGAGGGCTGGTAAAGGGGTGGTGGCTTCCTGGTTGTACTTCCTTTTCCAAAAATGCTGGTCGAGTGGCAAAGTGCCACAAGACTGGTGCAAAGCGGTAATTGTGCCTTTATATAAAGGAAAGGGGTCACACCAGGAGGCTAGAAACTACCGTGGAATTAGCCTACTCAGCATTGTCGGTAAATTGTATGCAAAGGTTTTGATTGAAAGAGTGATGAATGAAACGGAAGATAAAATTTGGGATGTGCAAGCAGGATTTAGAAAGGGAATGGGATGTATGGACCAAATCTTCTCTTTAAGGAGCATCACCGAAAAGTTCTTAGCTAAGAACCGAAAGGTGTATTGCTCCTTCATTGATTTAGAGAAGGCTTATGATAGGGTGGTAAGAAAGTGTTTATGGGAGGTGTTATCCAAGTTCGGTTTGGGGAGTCGACTTATACGTGCACTGGTATCACTCTATGAGGATTCCAGTGCATGTGTGAGAGTAAACGGGGAAAATACTGACTGGTTCGGGATCTCTCGGGGTGTCCGACAGGGTTGTGTAGCTTCCCCGTGGCTCTTCAATTTGTTCATGGATGACTGTTTAACAGAGTTGCGTGAAAGTGATTATGGATTGAGAATGGGTGGATTCATCATTAAATGCCTCTTATATGCCGACGATCAAGTGCTACTTGCATCATCGGTGGAAGAGCTGCAAGAGATGATGAATATTGCATGTGCGTCTTTTGAGAAAAAGGGAATGAGGGTGAATGTGGATAAAACAAAAACTATGGTTTTTGAGAGAGAGGTGAATATGACCGAATGCGTGATTGAGATTAATGGTAAGAAAGTGGAACAAGTGAAAGAGTTTGTATATTTGGGGAGTTTGTTTACTAGGGATGGAAAGTGTGATGAAGATATCGAGAGAAGAGTGAAAAAGGGTAATGCGGTAAATGGAGCACTGGATAGTCTAATGTCTAGTCAGTCGGTGTCTGCAAAGGCCCGAATGGCTGTGCATGATGCTGTCCTCGTTCCTACGCTTATGTATGGCAGTGAATGTTGGGTGTGGCAGAAGAAGCATGAAAGTAGAGTGAATGCAGTAGAAATGAGATCCCTCAGAAAAGTGTGTAATGTAAGGTTATGTGATCGTGTGAGGAATGATGTGATTCGTGAAAGGTGTGGTGTAAAAGATGATATTGTAAGAAAGATAGAAAAAGGAATGTTGAGATGGTTTGGGCACATAGAGAGGATGGATGACAGTAAATTGGTGAAAGAGATATATAGAGCCAATGTGGAAGGTAATGTTAGTAGAGGACGACCTCGGAGGACACATTTTGATCAAATAGAACATGTGCTCAAAAAGGCAGGTGTCCGCAGTATGAAGAATAAAAGAGCATGTATGAAAAGATTGATGGATGTAAACGAAGCCAGAGAGGTTTGCCAGGATCGTACAAAGTGGCGATCGATAGTCTCTGCCTACCCCAATGGGAACTAACGGCGTGAGAATATGTATGTATGTATGTATGTATAACCATTACAGATTTTTATAACCCAATTCGGCTATATTTCACATTAAGACAATATATTCATAAGCTTACAAACAAAGAAAGAAATTTACCATATTACACACAAATTAAATTTTACATACCGTAACACAAAAAATATAAAGCTACGCTTGTAAAGTGAGCCAAGGAACAAGAAAATAAATCTGTTTGTTCGGCAATATGGTTTACCGCGACTATTGCGCGTGTAAGTGAGCTCTCACTCAGTAATTTGGTACGCGATGCAGGAACTGCCAGAAGACGACCCAGCCGCCGCCGCCACCACTTGGCCCTCTCAAAACATTAAATAAACAATCAAATAGAGCTCCCTCCTCACACCCGGTTTGGTGTACCTACCATACCCAACACGAACAATGTAGGTGTTAGGTTATGTGATCGATTGAGAAATAGCTTGATTCGTGAGAGTTGCGGTGTGAAATGAAAATAGAAAAAGGAATGTTAAGATAGTTTGGGCACATAGAGAGGATGGATGATAGTAAATTGGCAAAAGAGAGAATGTGAATAGTTATGTTAGTAGAGGACGACCTCGGAGAACACACTTGGACCAAATAGTGAGTGTGCTTAAAAAGGCAGGCGTCCGAAGTATGAAGAATAAAAGAACATATTAGGGAAGATTGATGGATGTGAGCGAAAATAGAGAGGTTTGTCAGGATCATATACAGTGGCGATCTTTAGTCTTTACCTACCCTAATAGGATCCATATTCCATGTATGCGTCTGTTTTTTTAATTAGTCTTTGGCGTAAGTGCAATAAAAAACTGTTTGATTTATATAATCAAATTAAGAAATTGCTAGGCTCCTATACTAATCCAAGAACTGTTACAGAAAAAAACAATATAAATCTGTATTTTATTAAAAAGTTGTCGGTCCGAAAAATATTGCCAAAACTATTTTTACTGATCATTTAAGTTAATTACTTCTTAGAACATCTAGGGCACATGTATGGACTGGACTGGGCACAGGATGACAGTAAAAGTTATTTGTAATAATACCCTATATTTAGAAAAAAATATTATAGGAATGTATGCGTCCCTCCTGGATCTCATGAAACATTACCAATGTTATTACCCCTTTCTACTCACGGGTGTCGTAAGAGGCGATTAAAGGTATGGGTCTTTTTTAAGTGGGTGGTTTTAAGTTGTACGTGGGTACTCTGAACACCAGGTGACAAAGTCACGTGATGTTCAGAAGTATTAGTACCTCTGCCAACCCCTTCGGGGATATTCGGCGTGAACGTTTATGTTATGTTATGTTATGTCTTTTTTAAGTGGGTTTTGGGCGATGTGGTTGGAGGCCCAACATCAACGATATTCAATTCCTACCATATTGCCCTCTATCAACGTCTAAATGTAGCTGAAGAGCTTCTAGCTCTGAAGTTCTGGCTACCCCTTTTTGGGATTTATGGTCGTGAGTATATGTATGTATGTATGTATTACCAATTAGAAGTAAAAAAATAATGAACTTACGCTTAATCAATTGCTCTTTCATCTAAGTAAAAAGAATAAATTAGCGCCCTTCTTCTGACAGCCTGGGAACTTACTCATAATGCAATAAATTTGCTTTCCAGTATTAAAAAAGCATATGATTGTGCAAACATAATATTATATTCATAAAACGTGCACATTAAGCAATTAATGTGGCTCCCTTTCAATGTAAATTACCAAAATCATACTTTTTAGTACAAAAATTGAGAATCACTTGAAATAAAATGACTGATCAAACGAAAAGTCTGTATATAAGACCCCTCTATGTTCTTGATATATGTTTATGATTTTCCGTTTTTAATCGATAAAAGGTCTGAAATAGTGTAATTTCCTAATGACACATCTTTATTATTTTCTCAAAAAGAAAAAAAATACTGTCGAGGCAAAAATCTATAAGTTACTACTGCTATTGGTCGATCGTTTCTGGTTATTGATTATGGTGGGTAAAGGTAATTAATATCTAAGGCGGTTCACACACCTATTTGATATAGTGTGCAAGTACATCGATTAGTATAGAATATACGCCAGGTCCAACACACTAAAAAGCGCCACCGCGCGGGGCGTGTTTCACTAGCAGATTCCGCCGAACCGATCGACCGCAGGGTACAACACACTGTCCTACGCGGAATCGCTCCTGTTTTCCTGCTTCCTTGGACTTGTTCACGAGTCACGTATGTCACAATGGACCAGGACTAAGATTTATATACGAATGAGTACAATATTGTCTATTTGTAAGGTGCTAACGCCGCGACGGCAAAATGGAAAAGACCTTTAGGGCTTGGTGCGGGCCGAGCGAAACGCGTGTCCCACTGTGATAATGATAACCACCAGGGTACGTCAATTCGTTCAATAAATTTACAGAATTTATTTATTTTTATTATATCCCAACTACTTATCAAAATCTGAAAATATACTCCTACATCTTTTTTTTAAAGCAATACATCAATATTTTTGTTGTACTAAACTATGCGGCAAATCTATTAGGTTGTTCAATACCAATGAGCATACGTTTCATGACATGAGATTATATACACATTTCCAAAACGTAGATTATCAAAATTCAAACCACTTACCGTGCACCCGAAGGCTATAAGCTTCAATACCGTCTCGAGGAGAAAGAAGAAGGTGAACACGAGATTCATAAACGTCAATGTGTCCATTAGAATTGCTGGCGCCTCGTGAAACTAACGCAAACCAACACGAAAACTCTTTAATCTCCAACTATTTTTATTACCTATTTGCTAAAAAAACTATGATAAAACCAAATACAGTATTGAAGTGATTGTATTGCCTTCAATTCAAACTGACCTGTATTCAATTTTATCTAAACTATTTTATTTGATTTTCGGCAGTTGCCTCAGAATGTAATTTCCGTATGACGAGTGTAGTTGATGTATGTATGTGTGTAAGTTTCGATTATTGTGATATTGAGCCAATTGAGATGTTAGTTTAGGTTGCAGTGGTTGTGCATAGTGCTTTCATGCAGATTCAGTTCATGCGCTGATACGTTGATACACGGCCAACATTTCAATCACGTTAGCTTTGCACACGAGACAGACATCGATTTAAGATATATCTTACCTTTTTTATCAGCAAGTCACCTCCAGCAGTCAGAAGCGCAAATAATATTTACTTACCGCCAGTCTTGAGCCAAAGTTCTGTTTCCTCGTCGAATTTCAGTTAAACAAAACAATGTTATGAGTGGTGTACAAACATTAAATATATCATGCAGCAATGAAGCCATGCTAGTAGTTGCATAATAAAGCATATTTATATCAGAGAGATGATTTGGGAGCCTGTCGTACGAAATAGGATAACTTACGAAAGGAATGGTTTATCCATAGCCAAGTTAGCTTCCACGTAAAACCTAGTTTTTATTTAAACAGAAAGAGTACATTTGCATTATTAACCCTCATTTGATAAACGTTATCTTTACTTGAAGTGATTTCTGTTATATATTCATTTCATGGAATACGTGTACTTACTTTGACACCGTAAGCGATGATTTTCAACACCGTTTCCACAGAAAACATTCCAGTAAACCCCATATTCGAATACTTGAGGATATCCGCGTAGAGGTCACTTTGATTATAATACTGCCATATTGTGAACAGGTACCAGGCGTATTGGATAAACCCATTGCAATGAAAATAGATAGAGTTATTGGTTTATGTTGTTTAGAAGTTGGTATTGTAAAGTATACAGTTGGAGTATAATGGGGTGGAAAGTCAGACTTTTCACATTTATTGATAGGACAGTGTAAGGAATAGATAACATAGTATAATTTATAGAAATCAAAATACACAGGGTCACAAGTAACGGCTAGTATCCAATTAAGTCTTTCAAATAATGCCAATATTCAGCTAAATCACAGTTGCTCAGCCACAACACAAAGTCACACATACAACGCTTCGCAATCGTCATGCAGCGCTCGCGTAGTATACCGAAAATAATTTAGAACATGCAACACGAACAACATTTAAGGCTCATGCCTTTTTATGTGCATAATACGCACAATTTTCGGAGATTTCGGTGACTTGTGCCACAGATGTGCAGGAAGGATTTCATGTTACGGAAATAATTCTCCAATTTATATATAATCGTGAAATTGTAGAAATGTTTCCATGTCAGCAGCTGACCGTGCAACGATAACAAAGACGAACATAAAACACAAGCGGGGACACATGACAGGATCACACAAAATCAAAAAGGACGTCGACACATAGGACAGTAAACACTGAGATAGGAGAAGGCTCATTGTTGATATGTGTGTAATTGATTAGCTGTGTTTCATTTATATTTATTTGTGAAGTGTAGTAGTTGTAGTAGTCAGCGAATGGTTATTAAAGGGATTAACACTGTTTCGGGTTTACAGACAAATCTTTTGCCCTAACTCTGATACAAGAAATGTGCTGTCACATCAACATGTAGGTATCTAATCCGAATACAAGTGCTCGTGTATATCTTTAGGCAATAGGACATTTTACAAACATAGTGATCTATGTGGGACGTATACTGTGCTCTTTGTAATGTATCCTATATTAACTTGGTTTTAGTTTTTTGTGTTAAGAAATCACGGATTCTGGTTTTATTTTATCGCATTTAGAAAGTAAAAGATTGAAATTTACCTTCATCATAAGTAGCAGTGTGTTGAGTACAATAAGAGTCATAATAAAATACTCGAATGGCGTAGAGACAACTATTCTCCATACTTTGTACTTAAAACTGTCTCTTTTACTTGGCATATACCTCTCTAAAGGTCGTGCCTCTATTGTGAAGTCTATACATGATTTCTGCAAAATATTAGTAAAAATCCGGTGAGTACACTGAAAACAAGGAAATGTCCAAATTTGCCAACAGATAGTTTACCTGATTCTTATCAATTTCTCCATCTTGAAGCTCAGCTTCTCCCTGTTCTTGAAATGTAATAATAATCAAGGCTACGAATATGTTAACGAAGAAGAATGGGAACACCACAAAGTAAACTATGTAAAACAAGGACATTTCTATCCGAAAATTTTGAATGGGTCCCATATCTTCGTAAGTGGCTGCCATTGAGTTTTGAAGCACTCTGAAAACAAAAGGTTTTATTGAATAATTAATAACCTATAGTTGATAAATAATCATATAAATTTCCAAATGTGGCTAAGTTATTTCTTATTCCAAAGCTCCGGCTACCCCGTTAAGGGATTTTTAGCCGTGAGTTTATGTATGTATGTATGTAATAAATAATCAAGAGACAACCACTTTTAAGGCTTTAGGCCTCGAATGTTTGTATGCACGAACATAACTAAATAAATATCCATCTAGAGAGGTAACTTTCTTGACCAATTATTTTAAATTATGCAATTTTTCTAAAAAACATAGATCTTGTACATTATGCCATATTCATGCCGTTATTTGCAATATTTTCTCCACGCAATTTCCCAAAGTAGCTGGAGTATTTCTAATTTACAGCCTTGGCATTTTGTGTTGTATTCGATTGTGAAATCGTATTGTTTGTATAAATTTCTTGTTTAAGATGCGCAATAAAGAGTAATATTCTACTCTAGAAGTATGTATGTAAAATGTAATATTAATGTTCCAAATACAACAAACAAAAGGCGAACATCATTGGCAAATTTTATGTTAGATACTAATTTCTAAAGAACACTTATATATTTAAGGCTACTAAAAACATCGATGATTTGGGTCTTGATGTAGATATAGATATTTTCAATATTAAGATAAATACGTTAAGGTCAGCTTATAATTACTAGTGCAGTATTCGTTCTCTTAGGTTTTTCTATGTTTCACATATATATTTATGACTTGAACCCATTTTTATTTAATGATCATCTAAACATATGTACCTATGTAAAATCTCGGAACAGGCAATAGGAAAATTTATAATTACGTTAAAACCCAATAAATGAATGTATGTATAGTGCCTTAAAATAACATAGGATTTCGGCAACAATAAATCTTTCATAAATACACATTGTGTGACATACAAAATGGTTTAAGGGTCATATTACTAGCATATTGATTGAACACGACAAATACCAATGTCTAGCCAGAACTTAAAATCAAATAGGAATCGTTTTGACAAGACGGAAATCGTGAATAAGAATTCTAATTTAGCGTATATGAAGTCCTAGTCTGTCTTGTTTATAAGATTTGTACGACCTATGAAAATATAAGTGTTGTTAGTTCAATATACATACATATACTCACGCAACTTTTGAAAGTTGAGTGGGGAAAAGACTATTCGTAAATGTTTATGGTGATGGGTCTCAAACCGCATCGCCCAAGAATCACTCAAAAAGCCCCAATACCTTTAGTCGCCTCTGACGAACATCTACAGAAAAAAATGGGTTAGTGCTATGCTAAGCCAATACTAAACAGCTCAAATAGAATAAATTAATGAATAGTTCAAATGATAAGTAAATCATAATAAGTTAAAATAAAAGCTTATTAAACAATGTTTTAAAGACTTACTGTGGCCATCCTTCTCCCGTCTGCACGGCGAACAGTGTAAGCATCGCAACCGCCACGTTATCGTAGTGAAAGCTTTGCGTCTTCCACTCCCGCCGGCTCACTTTTGGCAGTATATTGTTTGCTTCGTAAACGAAAAACGACCCTCTGTAATATTAGCAACGGTTAATATTTCGAATGAATGTTGTATGGCATTTTATTAGAGCACATTTTTTTCTGAGCATGCGCACATGTTCACATGTAATAGTAATTGATATTGCTAGAAATAAATAACTAGAAGGCAAATCCATCGCCGCTTTTGTACGGGTAAACTGTTTATTAGCCACACAACCTCACGACTGGCCTCATAATCAATAAATCTAGTATTTTAAGATACCTCACTATGAAAATATCCGTAAGAAGGGGTTTACCATTGATCTCCGTTTCCCTCTTACAGCTGTTTGCAGTTTTAAAAACTTACATTTTTCTTTTAGTAGAATCTTTTAGTGTTGTACTTACTCAAAGTACAATACTTAACGATTCTAATGTTTGCTTACAGATTTGTAGTAATTGGACCAAACTTATACCGACAATCCATCGTCATTTTTTAATTCAATTCGTCTCTATTTGCGCTTTGGAATAAGTTTTTATCCACTTAATGAAAACTGCTGTTTGACACTAATCTACTCTTACTCGCCTTACTTATAGGAATATTATACGAACACTCGACACTATGGTTAATGATTTTCGTTAAATAAATATTTTAGTTTAGATGCCCAAGAATGTTGTATGTCTATATCTAGAAAACATCTAAAAAAAAACAAGTAAAACTTTAAGTTAAAGATGTTGTTACTGTTAATCGTTTTTATGTTACAAATTACAACATGGAAAACTCAACATACTAAAATTCGTTTGCAAAATCTACGAAAAGACAAAAAAACATAAGTAATTGACAATACTTACTGGCAGTCTTGTAGTGTATTCTTACTGATATCATTGCAGAAAAAAAACTTTCCGTTAAAAAGTTGCACAGCCATTACGGCAAATATGAATTGAAACAATATGTACACAATGAGAATGTTTATGACGTTTTTCAAAGAGTTCACTACACAGTCAAACACTGCTTTTAACTTTGGAACACGTTTTATAGTTTTCAAAGGTCTGAGCACTCTTAACACTCTTAACGACTTTATTGTCGATAGATTCTGCCCGGCACCCTTATTCACACCACTGAAATAAAAAAAAACAAAATGCATGAGCGATATTTATAATTATATTTTTAATTTAACATTATGCATCAATACGTATGAAAAGTAAATATGATTTGATGTTGCAGTGTTGGTAATGGTCAGGCGGATTTCTGAGCGATCTCCAACTCATCGAAATACAGCGCCACGACACGTATTTAATCAATGGCTGATCTAGGTTCGAAGGAGGATGTAGTAAAGTTTACACTAACCGTGACCAATTGAAACAAAAATTTATTTTGGTGCATAGCACAATAATGATATTATAAATTACAATTGAAAAGGGGAAAAACAAGTTTATAAGATAAAACACACTAGTTAAAAGCCTTTTACAATAGGAATCTAATATGAATCTAAACTTGGTACTAGCTTTACTCTGATTATACACATAAAACATATACATGTCTGTAATTCCGACAAATAAGAATCAAGATTTAAGAATCCAACATGCGTACATAAACAATAGTAGTCTCCCAACTCCCAATAGGTCGTCGCAATGAACTATTATCAAATTACCAAAGACGGGCCCAAGCTCCTAGGTGGGGACATAAGTATATGATGCGTGGTAAATCATTGTTATCAAGAGAATAAATTGAAAGAAACCTTACCCGATTTCAAAACCGAAGCTGACGATGGCGCATATAACGACGGCAGCATCCATTATGTTCCACAGATCGCGCAAATACGCGCCAGGATGGAATAGAATACCGAGATCTACTATTTTTAGCAACATTTCTATGGTGAAAACACCAGTGAACGCGTAGTCGAAGTAGTTCAATATTTTGTTTCTGGAATAGACATTGGAATATTAGTTTTTTTAGTATTTTCGTTTTGGTGGTTGCTTCATAGGTAATACGATGGTTGCCGATAGTCTTAATTTACTTTAGTCATTAAATTTGTAGCGATTGTGCTAATTAAAATGTGAATAAAGTATGCTATAAACTAGACGTTTTTTAACACATATTAATACCATTAAGAAACTATCAGTATATTTAGAAATTATAAGTCTGAGTCAAGGATTTGTTGGTAAATACCATACAATTTGATTGCATCAATCTAGTATTTTAAACCATACACTTTATATCTGAGGCTGTAATCTTTCCCACTGACAAGCTAAGTAAACTTATTAAAGAAATATTAGGAGTGAGTATACTTACTTATCGCTCTCTTCGACTACGGGATCCTCGGCCGCTAAAGCCATTGAACTTAAACAAATAACTACCATGATAAAAAAATCAAAGTATTTTAAATTTACAACCCAGTGCGCACCTCGCCTTATTCTGAAAAGCAAAAGTTGTCCGTTAAATACATTGCCACGACTCTTTCGTCGGAAGTCCTTGTGAATTATTAAGTATACTTTGGTATGTGGGTGTTTCTCGAACTGAATATAACGTTTTAAGTTATGGTAGATCCAAAAAATACCTTACGTAAGAATAAGATATATTTTTAAACCATTAAGAACTATTTTATAGGCGAAAGAATTCTTTTCTAGAGTGATTTTTTAAAACGTTTTTAGAACTGGCAGTTTCGATGATATGTACTTCAGAGCCATCAAAATTCAAAAACGTGTTACACTATATATAAATGCTTAAATTTTATAAATTCAAAGACCATAAAATCAAATAAACTTTGCCTCGTCATATTTCAAACATAGATATAAAAAAAACGATTAGAAACTAAGGAGAGGTAATGCTTTGCTTTGCTGCTTTTACGTCACCAACCTCAATCACCGTTTTTTAAGATTCAAGACTCAAACGTTCACGCCGCATATATGGCAGTTATTACTTCTGTACATCACGTGATATTGTCGCCTGGTGTTCTGAGTACCCACGTTTAGCTCGGAAAGTGTACTCACGTGATAGGGGCAGGCCTATCGCCTTTTAACGGATATAATATAACTTTATGGGTGGTAAATTTATTATTATTTATATGTTGAAATTAATTATTATTTTTACTAATAATGGACATACAAATATGTCGCCAAAATCTATGGGCTTATTTGTCTGATAAATAAAACATTCTTGTTTTATTTCACCTAAACATGATTTTGTAAAACATGTAGAACAGAACTTACGGATTAGTAGGTGATAAAATAAACATGGACGAATATGGCAGCATTGGTTTTGGTCCATCGGCATTTTCATCTTCTTCCTTTTTTTCATCCTTCTTTTTCTGTAAAATAATAATATCTGTAGTGATGCCAAATTGAATAAAGTAATATTTTTGTACAATTATATTTATGCTAATAATAAAATCACAATATTAATTTAAACTAAATTTCGAAGCATTGTTCACATTTTCAATTAATTAAAACATCGACATTTAGAAGTTTAAAAGTTCATTGAAAAGCTTGACTCACTCGCGTATTTTATTTTTGAGAGAAGGTTTGTCACCAATTTGGTCATTAAAATTATCGTCAAGTATTTCAATTATAATATAATAGAAACTACAATTACGAAATTAAACAATACCTAGTAATGGATATTTCATTCGGTTATGAGGAAAAACTAAAAAAAGGGTCATGCAATTCAAAATAAAATATGATTGTAGGAGTGGATAGTGATAAAACATAATTAAACAATAAAAATATACTAAAACTAGCTTTCAAAATTATAAATGATTAAGAAGCATATAGTCAATGAAGGCATCAGCAATTATATAGCTGCACATAAAATCGGCTCCATAAGCAACAACGAGATTTTAAACACCACATTTAAATCGCATAAAATATTTTTGACCTATGACAAGTTATTAATTTATAAGTTTATATTTTATTAAGATCCTTTATTGTATATTACAATCATTGGAATTTCTATGTCAATAATATTTTAGTTGCGACAAACACATAACCAAGCACAACGAGCCTCCACCCATGTCCTTTTACCTTCCTGCTGTTAGGCGATGAAGGACTTAATTCACCCAGGGCTGAAAGTCCATCCACTGCGTGTAAAGCTCCCATTTCTTTCTCCAATTCCTAATTCACCCAAAGAGAGGTTGTGGTATTTTATACAAACTATACAAATTTGGTTCTATACAATTTGCAAACGTGATAAAAAATAGATGTTAAAGGGCGTGGTTTGGCATGCTATGAAAAGTATAAAGTATAAATATAATTTATAACTTATGACTGAAATTAGATGAAAGCATAAAGTGTTCGAAGTGAACGTTTGCAAACCTAGTTATGGTATGAATTCGAAACTTACTTGTAGTTGTTTCTCTTTGTCTTCTTCATCCTGTTCCTCTTCAGCCGCTGTCAATTCCTGAAATTTATCATTATGAATATTTAAACAAAACATTTCATAGTCGTCAAATGGTCAGCAGGCTAGGTCTAGAGATCGCGATTCGCGAGATTGATCACCTCTTACGGGAAATTCTCTTATTCTATAAAGTTTGTTGCTGTTAAAACAATGTTTAATTTGATAGTCATATTCTGTGGTATTCATGAAATATTTGTTTAATTGTGAGTAAAAGTAGATAACCAACTATATTTCAGCGCAAACGACTTTTTTCATTTTCCATTTTGTGTTACATCATCTAAGACGCGACTGCTTATATGTTTTATCTAGGTATCTTATAAGACTAGGTAAAACGGCTCTTGCAGTAATTATGTATATAAGTACATACTTACATATACTCACGGCTATAAATCCGGGCAGCCAAAGCTTCAGGATAATAAATTGCCCAGCCTTTTGAAAGTTGAGTGGCTCTTCGTGGAAATCGTAAAATCAGGGTCACCTAAGAATCACTTATAAAGCTGATTTGCAGTGATTTTTCCACAATAAAATATTTAAATTAAATTGAGGAAACGTATAAAATTAATAAAAGATTACAGATTATATTACCTGAGCGTTAGCCAAGTTGTCGACAGCGATGGCAAGGAACACGTTTAGCAGGGTGTAGTTACCAAATAGCACCAGAATAACAAAGTACATAGAATATATCATTCCTTTTTGAATACCACCCTGTGACTGGATACCGTCATACATCACTTCATTCCAATCTTCTCCTGTTAAAATCTGGAATTAACAAAAACATGCAAGAAAATTGTTAAAAGTTTAATTCCAAATTGTATACGATAATAGATAACATATAATCACTGATTTGTTGATTTTAGTTATTTTAAATTACTACATTTTTTTTGTAATCACTTTGGAATTTAATGTGGGAAATTCGGTATGCAAAGTTTTTTTTTGGTATTTATTAAATATTTTTATTCGATAGCAAACACGAAAATAAAAAACTGATCTGAATATTTTTTATTTTAAATGAGTAATTGCAAAGTTATGATTTTTTAAACATTGTTCAACTTTTGTACCTAATGACGTCATCGATCGAAAATATCACGTAGCGACATGCAAATAAATTGAAATGTTTAGTAAAAATGTAGCTTATTGCAAAATATTTCACGAATTTGTGATCCCAAATGAAATTATTACGATATTCTAAACAAACCTATGATTTTCGATATTTTATTAATAAACTGCAAGAACGAATGTCTTTGACATAACGCTGAAGGTCAAATACTGCTACAGTTTTTTGCTAAAATAACGGTCATATTAGCTTTGTTTGATTTAATTTCAAGAAAATATGTTTTAAAAACATAATATCTCGAAATGGTTTCGTAATCAGTGCCACTTTTGTAAAACTTTGCATACCGAATTGGACTAAATAAGGGATTGTGAGTGACGGGTGTTCTATTTTGAATACTTTCGAAAACTATAGGAAGTTTCAGTTCGCTTACTCGTATTTAACACAATTACTGGAATGTTTTGAGCCCACCCTTTGATCATCAATGATCTAAGCCATTCATCAATTTCACTTCTAAATTCTTTCTAATTCTAAAAAAAATAATGTAAGTTTACCTGGAAGACAGTTAGTAACGCAATAGGAAACGTATTGAAGTTGGTCGGGGGCGTCCCACCCTCAAAGTTGAATTGACCTCCAAACAACTGCATCCCGAGCAAGGCAAAGATAAGAATGAACAAGAAGAGAAGGAACAGCAGAGAAATGATAGATCTCATTGAATTCAGTAGAGATATGACTAAGTTTCTCAGCGACGACCAATATTTCGTCACCTGAAACAAATTATTTTGATGTGTTTTATTATATTCTGAACACTCTTAGGGTCAACGATTCTTGAGAAAAATCATTTGTGGAATCTGTGCAAATTGTTTCCAGCTCTGGAAAATCATTAACCTAACGTCAAAAACACGGAGTGCTGGTGACGATTAAAAAATATGAACATATATATGAATTCACGATTATTAAGAGTTTTAACTTGCTAATAGTTATTAATAATACTTTTGCATGAAAGTTATGTATATTATATATGTTATGTATATTAATAAAGTTTTAGTAATGATATTCAATGTTATATAATAAGAAAGTCATCTATACTACTAATAACAAATTTTCTTTCTGTCTTAATATAACAAAGGTTAATCTCAGAAAATACTATACCGATCATAAAAAATATTTAAAAATCACAAAACTACACTATTCAGGATTGCTTTAAGCTGTATTGTGTAATCATCATTTTTGATTTGTAATATGATACTTAAACAGAATATGAACAGATTTTCACATCATACTCCTATTCAAAATAAGATTGCCCCCTACATTATCATGTCATTAAATTACAAACTTGATTATAGAAGGGACATAAGGAAGAATTTAATCTTTAATAAACGTCTAATGTTATTCAAAGAAGTAATCGTTTTGCGGCCTCGATTACTCTACCGGAAGTAATATTTTTTTGGGAATATATTGTTTTACAAGAATTTAGTCCCAACAAGAATTAACTGTCACTAGAATTTAAACAAATTATAAACCCAAGATCACTAAGAAAAATCTTAGTAGATCAACAAAAAATATAAATCTGATCTTTTATATGAATTCAGATCCAGAAGAAGACAGATCACTAGTGTTTTTACAACTGACTTAAAGAAAGAGGTTCTCTATTCGACTGTTTGTTTTTTCCGCGATTACCTCGTCAAGTCAATCGATTTCTATAGTTGAAGGGGGTTTTGACCTATGGGCGGACCACCATGGATATAAGATTAAAGTACGCGTGGGTATTGTAACACTTGATTTTTTCGCAGATTTCAATTTTGATCATGATTTCTATTTAAGCGATAAAGATTACTACTACATTTTTTATACATACATAACATAAACATAAACGTTCACGCCGAATATCCCCGAAGGGGTTGGCAGAGGTACTAATACTTCTGAACATCACGTGACTTTGTCACCTGGTGTTCAGAGTACCCACGTTTTGCATGGACAGTGTACTCACGTGATAGGGGACAGGCCTATCGCCGTTTTGTACGAATACACTGTCACATGACTAAGTACAACTCAGCCATGTGGGTTTCCTCACGATGTTTTCCCTCACCGTTAACAACCATGATAAATTAACCACACATATGTCTTTAGAAAAGACAAATTGGTGTAGGCCCGACCCAGGATTTGAACACTAGTCGTTTGCACGATAACCGAGTGTTCTACCCACTGGGCTATCACGGTTGCATTACATTTTTTATCTAAGATTATTTACTTATACTCACGCTATTAGTAGCCATTAGGATGAGATTTCTCACTTCGGATTCCTGCTTTTTTTAAATCGATATTAAACGTAATATGTTTTCTTAGTCCTAACTTACAATCCTACAATCCACATGGGTTCTATTTATCTCTTTCATTCATTTACTTGCATCCAATTAATCAATCTTTATTATATAAAATATTACCTTGAATATTCTTAACAGTCTTAATGCTCTGAGTACGGAAAGACCAAAGGAACCTCCCTTCACTTCCGACCAAACCACTTCGAATATCGATCCGGATATAACAACACAGTCGAATCGGTTGAACGATGATTCGAAGTATATTCTGGGGCCTAAAGCATACATCTTGATCCACATCTCCATCATGAATAAACCCAAGAATACAAATTCGGCATAATCTGAAAGAAAGACACAATGCTTTTAAAACATTTTTAATGTTGCTGCAGTTTTAAAATCTTTAAACTACGCTATCAGTTCCTGTTAGAATAAGCATAAAATTTAAAGTAGACGATCTCCACTCACTCATCACCAGTCACATAATTCAGTAACATGAGATGATTTGATAACAACCCATATTAGATGGCCAGAGCTGTGGTTGAGTTAACCCTAATACGCATAATTTGGCAATATTAATTAGCCTGCTATTACAGTACCAATCATTTGAATACATTTGGGAATCGAACCCAAATTTTCGGATCCTGAGTTAGGTTTCCTAACCGTTGGTCTTTGCAACATACATACATACATACATACATATTCTCACGCCGTTAGTTCCCATTGGGGTAGGCAGAGACTATCGATCGCCACTTTGTACGATCCTGGCAAACCTCTCTAGCTTCATTCACATCCATCAATCTTTTCATACAGGCTCTTTTATTCTTCGTACTTCGGACACCTGCCTTTTTGAGCACATTTTCTATTTGATCTAAATGTGTCCTCCGAGGTCGTCCTCTACTAACATTACCTTCCACATTGGCTCTATATATCTCTTTCACCACTTTACTGTCATCCATCCTCTCTATGTGCCCAAACCATCTCAACATTCCTTTTTCTATCTTTCTTACAATATCATCTTTTACACCACACCTTTCACGAATCACATCATTCCTCACACGATCACATAACCTTACATTACAAACTTTTCTGAGGGATCTCATTTCTACTGCATTTACTCTGCTTTCATGCTTCTTCTGCCACACCCAACATTCACTGCCATACATAAGCGTAGGAACGAGGACAGCATCATGCACAGCCATTCGGGCCTTTTCGGACACCGATTGACTAGACATGAGACTATCCAGTGCTCCATTTACCGCATTACCCTTTTTTACTCTTCTTTCAATGTCTTCATCACACTTTCCATCCCTAGTAAACAAACTTCCCAGATATACGAACTCTTTCACTTGTTCCACTTTCTTACCATTGATCTCAATCACGCATTCAGTCATATTCTCCTCTCTCTCGAAAACCATGGTTTTGGTTTTATCCACATTTACTCTCATTCCTTTTCTTTCAAACGACGCACATGCGATATTCATCATCTCTTGCAACTCCTCAACCGACGATGCAAGTAACACTTGATCACCAGCATATAAGAGGCATTTGATGACGAATCCACCCATTCTCAGTCCATAATCACTTTCACGCAACTCTATCAGACAGTCATCCATGAACAAGTTGAAGAGCCACGGAGAAGCTACACATCCCTGTCGGACACCCCAAGAGATACCGAACCAGTCTGTGTTTTCCCCGTTTATTCTTACACATGCACTAGAATCCTCATAGAGTGATACCAGTGCACGTATAAGTTGGCTCCCCAAGCCGAACTTGGATAACACCTCCCACAAATACTTCCTTACCACCCTATCATACGCCTTCTCTAAATCTATGAAGGAGCAATACACTTTTCGATTCTTGGCTAAGAACTTTTCAGTGATGCTCCTTAAAGAGAAGATTTGATCCATACATCCCATTCCCTTTCTAAATCCTGCTTGCACATCCCAAATTTTGTCATCTGTTTCATTCATCACTCTTTCAATCAATACCTTTGCATACAATTTACCGACAACACTGAGTAGGCTGATTCCGCGGTAGTTTTTAGCTTCCTGGTGTGACCCTTTTCCTTTGTATAAGGGCACAATTACTGCCCTGCACCAATCTCGTGGTACTTTACCACTCGACCAACACTTTTGAAAAAGGAAGTACAGCCAGGAAGCCACCAACCCTTTACCAGCCCTCAGCATTTCGATACTTATCCTATCATACCCTGCCGCTTTCCCTACTTTCATACTTTTCAATGCTTTCATTACTTCTTCCATACTAATCTCACTGTCACTACTGTCACCCAATGCCTCATTCCAGTCAACATTGCTGCCAATTGGCGAAGAAATAGGTGAATCCTCTTTTTCAAAGAGTCCCTCAAAATAGTTCTTCCATACTCGTCTTATGCTACTTTCATCCGTCGCCAATTCACCCTGTTCATCTCTCACTACATTCACTCTCGTGTTTTGGGAAACTCCCTTTTCTTTCCGGATATATTTCCAGAACAACTTTTGGTTATTCCGGAAATTATCAGAGAGTTTCCTCTCACACCATTCTATCAAATCACGCTTTTTCTTTTCTTCTTAACCTCGTTCTTAACTCTCTTATATTCATCTTCACTATTCTTCACTACATCATCGGTTACTCTCGCATCCATTCGTTTACTAGCTTTAATCGCTAGTAAATCTAACCAAGCTTTCTTCTTATCTCCAACTGCCTCTTTCACATCTTTATCCCACCAACTTGTTGGTGGTCTATTTGTTCTTTTACTCAATCCACATACTTCCGTCGCACATTCAACAATTGACGATTTGAGCACATCCCATACTTCTTCTATTTGCAATTCATCCTTCATCTCCACGCAACTTAGCCTGTCGTCCAATTTCTTCATATATTCATCTCTAATATTTTCATCCTCTTCCAATTTCTCCACTTTTATTCTCGCAAATTCAGTTGTTGACACTTTGGCCCTGTAACGCCAACGCTTGCACAGTCCCCTCAATCGTGATATCACGAGGAAGTGATCTGTGCCAACGTTAATGCCCCTGTAGACTCTGGTGTCAACAACCTTTGCTCTTAGCCTTTCATCCACTATCACAAAATCTATCATACTTCTCTCGCTTCCCCTCTGTCTAGTATACATATGGATATCTTTGTGTTCAAACAACGTGTTCGTAACACAAAGATTCCTCCCCAAACATACATCAATCACTTTCTCCCCATTCTCGTTCACTCTTTTATCACCAAACTTTCCTAAAACTCTTTCACAACCGTTGCGTGACACCCCAACCCAACCATTAAAATCTCCTAACATAACAATTCTCTCATTCTGATCACACCCATTCGCAACATCGTCTAACAAATTCCAAAACTCCTCCCTCTCGGATAGTGATTTGGACATGTCCGGAGCATACACACAAATTATGCGCATCCGGACCAGCCCCACTTTCACCTTTATCCATAGGAGCCTTGGACTCACACATGCATAATCTTTCATGCACTTAGCCATCCTTTCAGATATTAGAAGTCCCACGCCTTGGCAAGCTCTGTCACTCTCGGCAACTCCCGGCCAGATAGCTGTAAATGGGCCAAGTTGTGAAACCTCTTTTTCCTTGCGCTTCGTTTCATTTACACACAGAAAACCTAGGTTTCTTTCTTCCATAATCAAACATACTTCATCTAATTTTTCATGCATCCCTCCACACACATTCATCGTACCAAAGCGGGTCTCTTCAGCCCACTTTTCGCCCCGCGGGGAACCACGGCGTGATAGGTGGCGAGCCATATCGCCGCCATCGTGTTTTATTTTTGATTGGAAACACATTTGGACCCCACGAAAAGCAAGGGAAATGAACTGTCCGCCTAGCCAGAGCCCCGCTTGACTAGGTAAGGTTATTTAGTACCCGGAGTGCACCAAGCTCCGGGACGGCGGCACGCTAGAGACCAGGCTCACCCCTGGCCACGCATCCTTCGGCACGGCAGACCTTGGATTGGTGTAAGGGCGAAGATGGAAAAGCCCTGTTCCCTTAGTCGACTCCTACGAAACACCCACGGGACGAGATGGGGTAGTGCTATTCTATGCAAGTAGTTAGCAAATTATTCGATTAGTTTACTAAATGTATTAAAATGTGTATGTGTTAACCATTTTGTGATAGTATTACGGACCAATTATAGTACACACTTTACAAAATATTTTGATTGAAAAGTGTGCGGAGCGGTAAACTGTTTGGATGTGGAATAAAATGTTAAAACCGAATTGAATTCACTTACATAAAAATGCAGTCAGCCACTTTGGTTGGTTGTAGTGCTCGATCGCAACACAAATCGTGTTGAACAAAACCAGAACTATGACGAACCAATAAAACCACTGCGTTTTGACTGTATGCCGTATCCAGAAACGAAACCTCTTTTCGGCTCTCCAAAAATCTGCACACTTCCCGGTTGATCGCGATTTACTTTTAAGGAAACCTGAAATCAAACAATATGTTTATCACTTTGCAGTAACTAAATAATTGTATGAACTATATAACTATATGACAAAGACTTTTCCTTATAATTTGACGGTAAAAAAGTCTTCATCTTTATGTCATCACCTCAATTTTTTAGCAGATACTATCTAGCAGACTACATTTAAATACATGTTTTTTATTGTTATTTTTTAATCATACATTTTAGCCCCATCTAATTAAAGGATTTAATTTAGCACTAATATTATTCTGTTGGTGAAAATATAATACGGGAAACCGAAATAATATTATTCGTGATACCGCGTTAAATTTTATTTGTTAAACATTTCATTGATGATGAAATAAATAAAATTTCACTCGAAATCGGCTATGGGTTAGGGATATGGTGAAACATCAGCGACTAGTCCTACTGCGCTAACTCTAAACTATTCACCTACATAAAAGATGAAAAGAAATATTCTACCAGCATCACGCTTGGTCCCATACCTTGTTTTTTCTTTGGAACTGTAAACAACCAACACAGGAATGAAGAAAAAGATATTAGATGAAGTTACTTGTAGACATAAAAAACTCCACACATTATGATTTTGGCGGGAAATATCTTGATTTAAGATGTCCGCTAATTGTTGGTCTGCGCGTCAATAATCTATTTATATCAAGATGTTTGCCGCGATTTATATTGAATAAAGTACTTTTACTCACGAAGCGATGAGCACTATACTTGTGGTAAACTGTATACAAACACGTTTTAGCATATGTGTGCGTGCGTAGAGAGTTCTGCGTGCTCACGTACACAAAATAATGTGTGTATGCAGTAAAGTAATCAGCGCGCATTGCTTCGTTAGATAAAAATACTATACTTAACGGGGCATGCAATGATTCCTTGATTTTCTAATATGAGTAATAACTACATATTTTTGAAATAGTTAGTAAAAATGCAATCCACATCAATAAGAAGAAAAATACTATTGAAAGTTACACTGCTGTTAAAAATTAAAATTATTGATCCATGCTAGAAGTCAATCAACCCAATTTCGTAAACCATTTTGTTTTTTTCCTAAAATACAATAAGATTGTTTACTGACCATCGTCTCCACAGTCTTCGTCTTGTTCTTCTTCCTCTGTGTCAGTGCTTTTACTTTTGCCTAGATTTTTTAACTTCTTTTTGGCTGCTGCTCTTCTTCGTGCTGCAATTTAATACCCCACATAAGTACATAATACACCAATTTTATTCTTAAGGAAGTTAAGTGAAGCTTTTTAGGTATTGGATATTGCCACTACTGACTTATAATCACAGGTTCTTTGGCAACGTTTATGACATGACAAAAGTTGTACAACTATTGTTTAAATGGCTTATAAAATTAATGGTAAAATAAAGGTAAGATCATTTAACAGATGTAATCCATCTAAACAGCCCCGTAATCCTTGTAGCCTTTTCTGAAACCCATGGAAATAAATTTACAATGGTTTTAAGCTTACTAGCACGGTAGAAGTAGTTAGTCGGTCAACCCACACATAGCCAGCGTGGTGGACTATAGTAACTTTACAGGCTAAGCTGTAGCTTATATAAATAATATAAAGCGGTAATTTTTTAAGTTATACAGTTAATTTGTAAAGTTTGATTTTATATAAGGATTCAGAACTAATGTGGATCATCAAAAGAGATTCTCGCAAATTGGTAACGTGATGAAACAGAACGAATTATTTGTATGATAATCTAAACGACAATATAAAACACACAAAGATGTATTGCGAGTAAATGATACTTTACTATAGTCGACATTTACCTTCAATAATATGCATCCTTTCTTCTTCTGTAGTTCTTTCTTCTGCTAATATTACTTCCTCTGAAAATTTTAGAAATTTAGTGTCATATATAGAAACATACTATACTGAATGAAATAGATATAAGCAAAACACAAATTCAGTGATATATTTCAAGACAATTGCTAAATTGAAGCTATCTTACCTGCTTTACAAATCCATTCTACATAACCATTTAATTCTTTCTCTAATTGTTGTTGTCTTCTTAATTTAAGAAATTCTTGTCTATTTTCTACTTTCTCTCTTTCTTTAGCAAATTCACTGCAAACATACATAGATTCTCGAAAACACTGGCATTATACTACATCTAAATTAATACATAGAATCTAGCAAAGTTACAAAACACGTTGAGGGGCAATCCTGCTAATTATTAATATTTAGCTGCTTACGAAAAGGATAAAAGTCACTCCAAACTCACAATGAAAACCATCAAAAACCTATTGGTGATGGAAAGCACAATTTACACAGGGGGTGATTAATTTTGTTGTTATATTATTGGAGGTTTTACTACTGGTAGTGCATTGAGACTAAGGACCTTTAGCCTATTATCACGCAGACCTGCTTGTGTAATCCAGTCGATATAGGCGGTGAAGTCTTTAGTGAACATCATCCGAGCCCGTTCCTTTTGGAACTGTGCTCGTCTCTCTACGCGACCTCTCTCGTTTGAAAATTCTCTGTTATTATCAATTACGTTTTTACATGAATCTCTATACTATTTCAAATACACAATTATTATAAGTTATCCAGTAAGAGGTGCATGGCATGAATTTGGTACGTTTTGTGATTTCCAGAATATAATATAATACGATCATGTATAGTTAATTATATAGTAATGTGGCACAAACTATATGAAATTTTTCTTTTAACAACGCATGTCAAATTGAAAGAATCAGTTTTTCTGAGAAGTATGGAAATCAATATACAATTTTTAAAAAAATAAAATAAAAATAAAATAATATTACTCATTTAGTTATGTATTGAAGATATGTGACTCACCCGCTAAGGACTCCGAGAACTAAGTTGAGCATAAAGAATGAACCCAACACTATTAGAGGCACGAAGTATATCCAATTAAATGCACTTCCTAACGCATCATTCGTCTGGAAATATAACATTTCAAAATTATTTCTTTGTCTAATTTAAAACGATATGCTTGTCTGGTCTAAATTAGTTTGAAAAGCTTAGAATAAAAATACTCTGCTTTTGATTTATTGAATACGGAACTGAGTCAATGAGCCTGGTAAAAATATTAAGACGACACTGATAGGTTTTTCCATTAAATGTAGTCTAAAAAGTATATGTGTTACCAAATATAGAGATACCTGGGCAAAGACTGATTACTTGAATAACAAGTTGAGTAACAATTTACAAGTTGATATTAGATTAAATTAGTTTTGTTTGTTAAATTTTGTTCGTGGAACTCCTTATAAGTAACTTAGCCCTGTCATAACGTAAAACTGAAGTTCATGTTTTACGATAGTGACGCATAACCCTTCGTGTGAGAGTTCTATTTGTACTTGGCTGGTTTTTATCTTAGTATTCAGTCCTAAAGTTCTTTCACTCATTTGAAAATATCCATTAAACTTACCCAATACAAAATAGCAGTCCATCCCTCCATAGTAATGCACTGGAAGACTGTGAGCATAGCAAAGCCGATGTTATCAAAAGAGGTGATGCCTCTGTTCGGCCCTTCCCATTTTTCTAAACAAGTGCTCTCATTGTACTTGCATACGTTCGCGCCATATGGTGCCAACGACTCGTCGTCCGCATTGCAAGGCGAAGGCTTATCACCCTCATCCATTGTTTTACCTGAAAAATATTAAGAATATATTAAAAACAGGCTCTTTGCGAATTGTACCTAAGCTTTAGGTTGAGGCTTGTAAGACTTTCTGTTAATTACGCTAGAAGTTTATCTGAGTGGAACTGGAGCTTAATCTGAGTTCGAATACATAATGTTATCCTATAGTAGGATAGTTTAACACTATTATACAGATCATTGGTTTTGATATTATGATTGAGTATAAATGAAAGTTCTAATATACACACAAAACTGTAATAAGAACGAAACAATCTCATATTCCATTGAATATAATGGTAGACACACGAACGGGTTGAAACTATCTTTGAGTTATTATTTAATAGAAAAGTTCTCAAGTGCAGTTATACGCGCAAGTTTTCAATAGTCACCTAATGATTTGGAATTGAGCCAATGTTTGTGTAAGTTAACTGCCAGAGAGATTTCCTCAATGGTCTTAATTATAGTTTCTTGCTGATATCTAAGTCATTAGGATTAAAATTTCATCACGAAATGCAAACTATTCACTAATGGACTTTGCATTCTCTACATATCTTTTATGACAGCAATTTGATAGTTTCCTAACAATGTTATTTCATATAATTTGAATGTTTTAGTTCATGAAAACCTCATGTGGGGATTATTACTAATAAAGAAGAATAAAAAAATAAAGGAAAGAAAAATTTCGACACAGGCGGGAATCGAACCCGCGACCTCGGGTATACGCCCCCGTCGGTCGCTCTGCCAATTGAGCTATTGAGTAGTGTGACACTACTTAAAAGTGGAAAAGAAACAAAGGATAGAAGAATTTCGCGCTGACAGCAATTGACACGGTAGCTCAATTAGCAGAGCGACGGGGGCGTATACCCGAGGTCGCGGGTTCGATTCCCGCCTGTGTCGAAATTTTTCTTTCCTTTATTTTTTTATTCTTATTTATTAATGTTACTTCATCATTATGAATTTATATTCTAGGTATTTTTTACGATCATACGAGAAAAAATATTTATTCCCATGATTCATTTTATTTATATAAATACAACATACAAAATTGCATAGCACCTATAATCTATATAATATTACAAAAAATATGTAGTCATGTCTTCTATATCGTAAAGATTTAGTCAGAATGTTATGTTGAGTGTATTCATATGTTTTTAAATATTATATAGTTAATGGATACGAATACATTATTTGGAAGTTTTTGTACTAATAACAGGGTTATTAAAATGAAATAAATTGGCAAAATAGGTAGAAATTTTTCATAGTAAGATATTACTTGAAAATACGGGTAGCTAGGCCAGCAATTAGCTTTTAAGAAAAGGTCTAAAAAGAAGTGATTTTCCTGTTTTTAGTGTCGCACAGATGACCTATTTTAATCCTAATTAATTTTTCCAACTTCGAACTCTCAAGAAATACAGTAAGAAGGCGGAGATCATTATCTGATATAACTAATTCATAAAAAGAAACATAGATATAAGAATACTTACTAATATCTTCTAAATAATAACAAGTCTTATGTAACGCTCCCGAATAAAATTCGAGGCCGATGATTGCGAAGATGACGATGGCGAATAACACGAGCAAGCCGATCTGCAACAGTGGCGCCATCGCCTTGATGATGGACTTCAGCACCACTTGCAGACCTATTTTATGTTGTAAGGTATTAATTTACTATATCTATATTAAAATACCAATTTCTAATGTCTACAAGCAATTTAACGATCTTTTTATGTATCGTTTATCTAAAAGCAACATTGATTTTGTAGAACTTAAAAATTAATGATGTGAAATATTCCAGCAATTGTTTTCAAAGCAAATGTGATCAAGAATAAATGAAAATAAAATTTGTGAAAAAACAGTGAAAGCAAAACAAATAAGGGGGTGATCTTTTAATAAAGTAAAGTTTAATAGTAGAGATAACTAAGAAAGTTTGAAATCATGAAGCATAGATAAAAAAAAAGGAAACAGTATCTACAACAACTACAAAACCTAGACATACTAAAAACCGTGCTAAAACTACAATAATTATTACAAAGTCGCCGTAACAAAAATTACATCGAGCTATACTCTATAAGTTAGTGATGAAGCAACAATTGCAATACTAATAAGTGTAAAACACAAAACATGTAAGTCTAAACTAGTAATTATCTATCACTCACTAGGGACGCCAGATACTAATTTAAGCGGCCTCAGCACCCTAATGGCACGCAAGGTCCTGAAGTCGACATCGGGCGCCACCTTGGGCAGCTGCGTGATTATTCTGCCAAATAATACCCGCGACTATAGCTTGTACCTTCTACAACTAGCCTTCGTTACCTCTACGAGAGATTGTGCTGTTTATGCACAAACACCCACACATCTACTTGATAGTAGATTATACCCATCCTCAAGTCTCTCTTTTTTGATACTTAGCACAAACCCTACACTAGCTTTAAAACTACATCTAATAAATTAACAACTATACCGAAATGTTTAACTTCTATTTAAATTCATGTTAATAATATATTGATCAGATCTATAAACTCTTGTCTAAATGATAATTGAATCAACTCCAACACTAATTGTTCATAATGCCTATAAACAACACTCTTTATTATAAACATATAATTAAAAACTTACGAACATGACATAAGGTGTTTCCATTAGAATATTTCTCAAAAGTCAAAAATAATTCTCAAAAATGTCTATATAAAATCTGTAACTATTTATTAAACTTCTAGCGATATAAAATTGAAGACTACGAAATCTGAAAAAACAGTCTAGCGAGAACATAGTCTAGTACGATCATGTAAGGTTATGTGATAATTGTTCGCCAATTACTGTGAATTACTTGGTATCCGTGAGACGAGTTTCAGTGGCCGAAGCACTCTAAACGAGCGCAGCATCCGAAGGTCCACGTCTACGTTGTATTCGGCGAAAATCGTCATCGACCTAATTTTGCAGATGGCAATGTATTTATTTAGAATCATTTATATTTTTACATATTATTACTGAGCTACTATAAAAAGTAGTCTTATTCTTGTGATGTGTTTAAATGTACTTATATTACAAAAAAATAACTTACCCGGTGACAACAACGAAAAAATCCATGATGTTCCAAATATTTCTAAGATAAGATCCCCTGTGTAAAACAAAACCTAATGCTAAAATTTTCAACGAGGCTTCTACACAAAAAATTGCTAAAAAGACAGTCTCGGTTTTTTCCTGAAACAAAAGAAAAACATATAATTATATTTTGCCATTCCACAATTACCGTTATTATATGCCTTTTGTTGGTTCTTCGAAGTGGGTGCCATAGGTTCTGGTAATAAAAAATAATTCCTATATTTATTTGTCATTTAAGTAACGAGGGGACCTCTTTAAATAATCATTGGTATCAGAGTTTCATATGCGTTTTTTATTTATATATACAGTTTTAAAATTTAGGACCTAGAGTTTTGTGCTTTTCTGGCTGTTAATAGCAGTTTTTGATATAAAGTAATTAAAAAAAATATAATTTTACGTCCATAATGTGAAACTTTACTAAACCTTCACGCAATCTTTTTATAAGAATATAGAGTTACCTCCATTTCACTTTTTAATGTTGATGAAAGATGAAAATGCCGTGTAGGCATTTTTACACTAACACGTTATAATACTCGTAATTATTTTCATAATAGTAATGTTGTAAGTTTATTAGATTTGATTTAAAATGAAAAAAAAATAACAATTTGGTGAAAATCCCGCCAATAATTCTATACTACTTAATTATTATTTTTTATTCATCTTTCAACGACAAAATGGAACCAAAGAGGTTGCTGATTTCCGCAACCAAAAGTATACTATAAAAAACCAGCCCCAGCCCTAAGGATATAAAAGTGGGATAACTTGCCGTGGAGTTTACCAAATACTAAATTACCGTTATCATTTAGGATTGCTTTTGTAAGATAATATATTGCTAACATTGACCAAAATAGTTAAATACAAATAATGACGAGTATTCATGACTGATATTTAATACTGTTTTCTTTATATATCAACCCATAGTTATTACAAATGGGACCCTTATCTTTTAATATAACTATACTGTACCAAAGACAAAATGCAAACAAGGAGTTTCTGACAAAAAAGTTTAGCTCACCAAGTTCTGTGCTAAGATGGTCTTGTCGCCATTCGGTAAATGCTCCTCCAGCGCCAGCACCACACAGTTCGCGATGATAGTGAGAAGCACCGCGTACTCGAAGGGTGGCCACTCGATGATGAATTTTGTATACCTATAAATAGACAACAAAATACAATGATAAATCGTTGTGATCTTAGTTGCGTTATCTAAGACTTAGAAATCTGGAATTACTACGCAAAATACTTATTGGGTGTTCCTCAAAACTGGAATTTAGGCTTTTAGTACTTTCACCAAAATACACCTTAGGTTGATAAGTTGATATAACTTATTCGAGACGTTGTGCTCTTTCTGTGGTGGGTAAAAAAATAAAGTGGCGCCAGAAACGCATTATCAAAAATGTAGAACAACGTAAATATTCATGTTTGTAGGGTAGCCAGAGCTACAAAATAAAAAATCCTTAGCAAATTTTTTAATTTGAGTCAGGATAAGTAGGTAAAGTAAAGATTATAATAAATAAATAATATAAATATAAATGCCTTTATTTCTACTACTTATAACTTTATAGGTGTACATGCATAGAACATTATAATGTACTTAAAATTAATTAAGTAAAACATTTTCACATATCACATGAAATATTAAAAATAATGTACATTCTAATTAATACACGTAAAAGTTTGCATGCATAATTCATAACATAAATAAAATTCTAAATAAAAGCATTACTAATTAGTGGATTGATTTCATATAAATAAATTAATTTTTAATTTAATATAATTATAATTATGTTTAATTTTATTTAAAACATTCTTGTGTAGTAGTCGCCTCCACGGCGTAGGCCTCCCCCAATGATCTCCACAAGCTTCTATCTCTAGCTTTTGTCATCCAGTTCGGTCCACATGTTTGTAGGAAAATGTCTGCCCACCTCTTTCTTTGGCGTCCTTTATTGCTTTTTCCTTCTCGTGGTATCCATTCGGTGACACGCTTTGTTCATCTGGAGTTTTCCATTCGGCAGATATGTCCCGCCCATTTCCATTCCAATTTCTTAATTCTACTTAGTATGTCGCAGATTTTTGTTTTTCTTCTTATATCAATGTTCTTTATTCTGTCTTTAGTTTGATATTCAGCATACTTCTTTCCATTTTTCTTTGACATATTGCCAGTCTATCTTCGTCTTCTTTCCTTAAGGACCAGCTCTGACATCCATACATTAAACTTGGCATAATAGCAGTTTCGTATAATTTCTTTTTTGTTTTAATGTTTATCTGTTTGTTTTTCATCATTTCTTTGAAACTCCAGTACAGTAAAGTATAGATAAAAGTTGATGATGAGCTGCCAGCAATATCGACCAACATAGCATAAAACCCTAAGTCGCTCCCTACGGCACGCGCGCAATGACATGAGTAAATGTTATTCTAAGCCGAAAGCACACTGCATCTTTTTGATATTTAAATTTATATATATATATATATATATATATATATATATATATTCAAAGTCATCTATCACCAAATCATTCATGGATCTTACAATTAAAAATGCCCAAGATGAAAAGGCAAGGAGTTTGATTAACCACAAGTTTTCTCATTGATTTCTCTTAAGCCAAATGTATTGTCTAAAATTTATTTCATTAACGGATACTGAAAACATCGCGAGAGTACCCTAATAAATAATTAACATTTAAATATTTCACAATGGCTAGTATCCTTTGAATACATTCTCCTGACCAAAATGGCATTATGAAGAATAGGTGGCGCAAGAAACGAGTTCATACCGTATTCTCATATTTTTGAGGTATTAATGACCACTATGTGCGATTCAGTCATAGGTCTCATGCTTACCATACATACAACAATCCTTAAAAAAATCTTCAATTCTTTTCCGTTCTCATCTAGTCATAAAATAACCGTTGTAGTCATCCAACATGTAAAACATATGTCCATGAACTCAAACTGGTACAATACATGTCTTAATGCTTATGTAAGTAAGCATAAATACAAATTTGCGAGCATTATAAGCGTAATCTAATTAGTATAATTTAAATACTTGCTAAAGTCCAAACTACATCCCAATGTTAACACTACCGCATTACGTGTTTGAATAACAATGTTACATAAATAATTATTATGATAATAAATGGGCTTGAAATATGAAAACTTTTTTGAATGTAGAAGCTACAAAAATGCAAATTCTTAGATACTTTTTGTGGTATGTTTTAAACCTGCTTAAATTTATAACCTGAGCTGCTGTTTTTATGTTTCTCAGATTGACTCACAAATAAGGAATGTGATAGTCGATTTTATTTATATTTAACCAAGCAGAATAGCGACTTATAGAGTTTTAAAACATATCCTTGGCCTATTTGTATAAAACATTTGTGATTGATAGGGATACCAGATATGTACCAACAGCCGTCCTGGAGCCGTTTTCATACACATACATTATCAAATTGGCATCATGTCGGTTAGGCTAAACACCGGAACATTTGGTGGATGATAACTTTTCGATATTTTATAATGAAACTCAAAAAAATCATTTATCTCATGATATAGATCCATTAATTAATACTAGTGTAGGGAGAGAACTGTTATATCACCATTTTATACAATCAAGGTTCTCTTATTCTTTTTGCTCTTGGTATTTTAATCTAACTTTACACACTACGTCACACTTATTAATATTTGCATTGAAAAATTAGGCTATGTAGTGTCGGCTTAGAATAGCACTACCCCATTTCTTCCGGTGGGTGTACGTAAGAGGCAACTAACGGACTTGGGGCTTTTTAAGGGATTTTTGGGCGATGCGGTTGGAGACCCATCACCAACAGCCTTTATTCTACCATCTTTACCCCACTCAACTTCCAAAAGTGGCTGAGGAATTTCTAATTTCTCAGCTCTGGCTACCCCTTTTAGGGATTTATAGCCGTGAGTATATGTATGTATGTATGTAAAAATAAGGATTTATGATTTAAAATAGTTAAGTATGTTTGCGGGAATACAAAACGTATTAAATATGTTTGGGCATCATTGTATTTTCTAGCAAAAGTAGCAAAACGCAAAAAGTGGAGACGCTGATCACCAGTTAACAAAATTTCACGTAATCAATGCCCAGAAGAACTAGATTATTTTCCGCTAGTTCTACTTTACTTTTCATGAAGATGAGAATGTAAACATTGGTCGATGTGTTATTATATTGTAATAATAAATAAGAGACGATATATAAAGGTCGACCCCCGGTATTGCCCAATGGAGGGAAACCAATTTATAGATATTGTAGATAGAACATAAGTACTGAAACAAGATTTTATTTCGATTTCATAAATAGTTATAGAGGTATGTGTAAATTTTATTGATTAAACCTACACCTACTAAAGGATAAAAAAATCATTTTGTAGTTTTATTATACCGATCAAAAGCCTATCTTAAGTATGAGTAACTTAGCATCATTACTTTTTAATGAGTAACATAGCATCGGAAATTAGAGTTAGACGATGATTTTCCACAACTGAAGCAATATTTAGTTTTGACAAACGACCAACACACATTAATTGCTAAAGGACCGACACACGTTAATTGCTAAAGCAGCCAAGACTGACAGTTTCAAACTGCGAAATCGTATCAAGCTACAGTCTTCTACGTTTACACATACATGGATCACCCGAGCAATTGATAGTGACAGCTGCACTGTGCACTAGTCCGATTATGCAGATCATTGGCTGATTGCTCGAGTGTTCCGAGTATGGCGTATCTAAGGAAATAGTATATTTCATTAAAGCATTCGTATAATTATAATTAGATCCTACTGATGAGTACACTACATGAGAAGAACAAAATGAACTGAAGAACGTATGCTAACCTAACCCTTCTCGCAGGTGTTGTAAGAGGCGACTTAGGTTTTTGGGGCTAATTAGGTGATTGTTTGGCGATGGGACTGGAGTTCCATTACTAATCATCCTTTATTATACAATCATTTCGCATCTGAACGTAAGTATATGAATATTTGACTCTACGTAGCATAGCCGTGGTAGTCCTACATAGTAATATTTTAGAATATTTTTCTTTGCAAAAAAAGGTTTTTTATGCGCAGGTAGGCTACTCTTTAGAAAGGCTTTCTATAGCTTCTAGGCCACTAATTTGTGATCAAACTCCTCTGGAGCGGCTCGACCGATTTCAGCCAAATTTGGCACATGTCTAGATCAAACCTACCATTGAGATAAACCACCGAAAAACTATTTTCCATCGAAGCCAATAGAAAAAAGTTAATGGTTTCTTATTTAGAGCGCGGCTTAAAGCTTCCCGACTGCACAGATAACAAAAGGAGTGAGGTTTACCAAACACGCGCAGCTCAATTATTTTCATTCGCAATTTGCTCAGAAGTCCTAGTACTGAAATGCTTTGGACATAATTCATGAAGACTAGTGGGTAACCCTGGCGCGACTACGTCGCGTCCAATAAAATGAGTTTATTTTGAAATTTTCCGACCAATCACTGCGCAGCTCTTTTGAATTTCTAGTGAATTTTTCTGATTAGCCGGTTTGAAAAAACTCCGACCAATCACAGCGCATCTCTGATCGACTAAAGTTTGCGCGCGCTTATGACACTCAAGCAAAGTCTATGGGCCAAAATCGAAACTTTGAAATTTTGTAACAATTGACTTAATCCAGTTACATCAGATGTCTGAATTTTGTGCACACCACGGCCGCAAACTGTACAAAACGATAAAAGATGTTATTAAAGGAAAGAAAAATTTCGACACTGGCGGGGTTCGAACCCGCGACCTTCGGGTATACGCCCCCGTATTTTTTCGTAATTTATGAGTAATAATCCCCACATGAGGAATTCATGTCAAAAAACATTAAATTATGTACAAAACGATACCTGAACCAAATTTCTAGCTTAACTCATCGCGTTACAGGCTTCCGGGCAAGAAAGAGGCTTACAGAAATAATATATAAAGATGAGGAAATCATCGATTTGCCCACGAGAAACATTGTATAGTGTTATTCTGAGCCAACGCTACAAAACAATCAGAGAGATTTTATTTGTCGTTTCGTTGTAATGGATATGTTGATTCCAAGGCTCACCGATTACAATATGTAAATATTGTTCATTAAGTCTATTTCTTTCATTTCAAATCATAACTACAAACCGCATGAATTGTAAACCTGAGTCTTTTAAATATTCATATGTGAATGAGTAATGTAGAACGAAGGGTAGGTTAGCAACAAAACACTTAGGAAATGACGTTACTGTCCGTTA
The DNA here is from genome assembly GCA_963576735.1 of Bedellia somnulentella. Classification (NCBI taxonomy): domain Eukaryota; kingdom Metazoa; phylum Arthropoda; class Insecta; order Lepidoptera; family Bedelliidae; genus Bedellia; species Bedellia somnulentella. The sequence continues at coordinate 11,884,909 of OY755172.1, read as the reverse complement.
AAAGTAAATTTCCCTCAACATAAATCCTGTGGGACTTTAGGCCAACATGTAAGTAAATAAAGTCAATTAGGTTTGAGGTTCTATTCCATAATGAATCCGGTTGTTAGTCGGTAATGGTATTAAAAGATTTAGCAGTTTTCGTTTATCTTTGAAATGACATATGTACATATACTCATACCATTAGATCCGGGTAGGCAGAGACCATGAATCGCAATTTTGTACGATCCTAGGAAACCTCTCGAGATTATTGTAAAAAAATATCCAGAAGGTGAAGAAATAGGGTTAGAAATTTTTTCGTCAATTAAGCATATGCCTATAATTTAGGTAGCTTTCAATAATTTAATTCTTTCATATTCATGGTCTGAAAATTTGTAAGATAATGTTATGATAACATGGTTTTGGCCCATGAAACAGATGGATGTAAGTCAAAAGGTGTATATGATGTACGATATTTATTAATAGTTAGTTAAAGACGGCCAGTGAGTAATTTAAGGAACAGGTGTAAGCTGTGTAGAATCTGTTTGGATAAAACTACCCCATATCTTCCCGCAGGTAGTGTATGAAGCGACTAAGGGTATGGGGCTTTTTAAGTGGCTATTGGGCGATGTGGCTATTGTGGTTGGCTCGAGACACATTACCACACTTTAATTTTACTGTCTTTTCCCTAATTAACACCCAAAAGTGGCCGAGGAATTATTGATTCTGAGGCTCTGGCTACCCTTATTTCAGATTCATAGCCGTGAGTTTATGTATGTATGTAAAATGATTTAACCGGTATTTAACTTTGATGCGAGTAAAAAAAAAGGATGCATGAGCACGTGAGATTTAATGGCATAAGTAAAAGTTGTTGAAAACCTGATCAGACCTTGCTGACATCACAGCAGGATATAAAAAGTGTATCGCAAGTATAATAGTAAGCTTACCTCCGAATAATATTTTCGTCGGAGAGTATAAAGAGCGAGGTGGGCCCCGGAGCAGCGGGCGGGTGCGCGCCGCCCATGGTATCAGCTGGCGCCGCGCGCGCCTGTGCGCCCGCCGCCTCCTGCGCTGCCGCCAACCTGGAATTCATCAAAATTTACTATTAGAACCGGCTTTTTGTATCCATCTCCTCACAGTCCATATATGGCTGAGCCTATCCTGTATAGGGGGATTTGGCCCTTGTCCACTACGCTGGCTATGTTCTTGATAGTAGCCGGAATCGATGGCAATCAAAATCCCGAAATCATCTCAATTTTTGAATAATCAGGTGATCTGTAATATCTTTCCAAACTGGGTCAAATTTACAAATTAAATTTATGTAAACTCACAAATCCAAGGGAATCGAAAGCCAGACCTCCGGACTTGAAGCCCGCTTTGTTTCATATTAACCGCGAGACCACCATCTACTATATCCTACTTTTATGGAGTTGGTTATGTATGTTGTCTTAAGCGCGCTATTCTCAGGAACTGCGAGTGATATAGTTCAGTGTTAAATAGCCTATACATCGAGAAAGGTTATAAGCTATATATGTTTATAGCTATATATGATCGGTAAAAAATGATTATATTATAATTAGCCATTTCGAGTACACAGCGATCGTCTTGAAAAATATTATAGATAGTGGATTGCCTCAGGTTCATCTGCAAGTAAGTATTATGATCTGTTTTAAATAACTTAAGCAAACAGTAAAACATTTGTTATTAAAATATATCTAAAGCATTGATTTGGCGTGAGTTTTAAAATATCAACAAAAATTTTCTGATAAACTATAATTTTGCAGACAGATCTTATAAAACATGGCCCACAAAATCAAGTAAATTTACGATGATTTAAATGACGGATACGTACGTAATGCTAAAGTGTGAAAAGGTTTCCTTTTAAAAATTTCGTTGTAGAAAGTATACATAAGCAAACAAGTGGTACATTTCTAATAAATAAAGGATAAATAAAAGAAGGAAAACACTTTTATAGTTTACTTGGCACTATAGCTCAATTGGCAAAGCAACGCGACGGGGGCGTATACCGTAGGTCATGGGTTCGATCCCCGCTAGTGTCGAAATTTTTCTTTCCTTTATTTATCCTTTATTTATTAGAGACAATCCACACATGTGGCTTTCATGAACAAAAACATTCTAATTAAGTGAAACATTAAAATAATAATAACAAAAAGCATTATGTTTGTTCTTCTACTATGTTTGTATGAAATATTTTTCTCACAATTTTAATTCTTTACATTTAAATATATCGACACTATGATTGATGCAAAATGAACTTTTACTCGATTATTATCCCAAGGCTTTGTGGCTTATGCCCTTGGAAGTAAATTAGAGGTCAAATTGTTGTATAGTTTATTGTAAAAATATTTATAATCATAGCGTTATTTGATTTTCTTATATGAAAATAATATAAAATCTCGAAATGGTTTTGTAATCGGCAGCACTATCATAAAACTTGGCTTACCGAATTGCTTATTGAATTTTGCAGTTACTTGGAAATGCTATCTATCTATGCTCTAAATATATCAAAAACTGCTGACTTAATTTTGTTAAAACATATATATATATAAACATAGGTGTTAAATATTTTATTTCGATACCCTGAAAACAAAATAGTTTTTTCACTAACCGCATAAATTGTACACCAAGTCTAATTAGTCAGAGCAATTTAAACCATCAATATGACCTAGAAAAGTATTTTTTTTATTGCTGCGAACTGCTGGTAATAAATATTAAGATTTTGTAGGCCATATTAACTTTGGTATTTTTACTTAGGTAAAGGATTTAGATATCTGGTATAAAAAAAAACTATCAATCTGTGTTTTTGCATTTCCGTATGTCTGACAGTCCAACAAAGAAGTTTATTTAAAGTTTTTAACAACTTTGAATAATAACACAAATATACCGCCTTCCGCCATTTGAAGGAAACCCACTTTGTCATACAAGATTCGATAAACAATACAGCCGTCTACGTATGCATTTTCTTATTTTTGATATATCTTTTTAACCATGCAACTATTATCGGTTTATCGGTTAGATAAACATTAAATGAGACCACTTTGGTAGCATATCAATATCCAAACGAACAGAAATCAATTCTAGAAATCGATTGACTATTATCGGAGTAATCGCGTAACATACATACAAAGAAACATACAATCGAATTAAATATTTCCTTTTTTGAACATACATACATATACTCACGGTTCTAAATCCCTAGAAGGGGTAGCCAGAGCTAAGGAATCAAAAATTCCTCAGCCACTTTTGGAAATGTGAGTGGGGAAAAGATGGTCAAATAAAGGTTGTTGGTGATGGGTCTCCAACCGCATCGCCCAAAAATTCCTTAAAAGCCCCAGTACCGTTAGTCGCCTCTTACGTACACCCACCGGAAGAAATGGGGTAGTGCTATTCTAAGCCGACACTACACAGCAATACTCCTTTTTTGAAGTCTATTAAAAATAATAAAATGTAGTGCGAGTTAAAATATTAAACATCAAATTGAATTGTACCATCATAAAACACATTACAAAATAACTAGCAACTAACAATTTGCATAACACCGCCGCTATGCCATGTTATCACCATCACGATAACTCTTTAAACGGAACGTGTCGAAAATTTAATTAATGTAATGCATCGAGTCCGATTAGCAGCGCTTCCACTACTTTGCTAGTAAATATATACGTACTAGTGCTACTATCATAGGTCGAGCCACTGACCTAAATTTCGAGATAACTTGATATACTGCCTATGCGATGAAATTCTGCGGTCCGAAATATCTGCGGATATTCGTTTATGTAGATTCATTTTTCCACTATTTTATACATGAGAGTGGATTTCGCTAATTCAGTTATTTTTCCGCTTTAGCAAGTATTTTTATATATGATTTAACTACTTTTAAATCTCCATGAGTTTATATACTACGAAACTTTTTCCCTTACCTATTTTATTCGTAGCGGTAGTGACAGTTTAAAGTTTTTCGTTCATTGTATTTTTATTTTTTTATAAATTATTTAAATGCATAGAGCATGTATGAAAAGATTGATGGATGTAAACGAAGCTAGAGAGGTTTGTCAGGATCGTACGAAGTGGCGATCGATAGTCTCTGCCTACCCCTTGTGCCAAATCAAAGGTCTTTTACTTACTTTTGCTTTACTTTAAAGTGATAATAGGGCAGAAGATATTTATTAAAACTACTTAGTAACTAAATTCATTCTAAAATTAAATTTCAAACAAAATAATAGCAAGCAAAATAAATAATAAGGTGAACTTAACAAAAAATGAAAAATAAAGGCACATGTGTTTTTATCAATTTAAGGTTAGTTGTATGCATACAGTTATTATAAAACATACATGTTTTGTAACATATCTTTTATAATTGTTTAAATTAAGCAATTTACAAATCTGCAAATTTTTGACTTGAAGATACAGCACGAAAAAATATCGATCGGGGTTAATGAAATTAATTAATAATAACTGAAACAAAACTTACGTACGTGATTCCATGATTGTATTACCAAAATCAATTTCATTAATTAACTATGAAGATATTTATTATATAATAATATAGCTGCTGCTATCTGACACTTTTCAGTTCGATGATGCAAGTCAAACTCGACATAGTTACAAGTTTATGTTTTTTGATCTACCCACATTTTGTAAAAGCTACTAGTCACATTTTTGCGTTTAGTTTAAACTAAAAACATTTAATAAATATAATTTTCAGAGCTACTATTGTTAAAGGAAAATTACAATGCAGAATCTCACATTGCTATGTCACACATGCTCATGCAATATGGCTTGCTCCTATTATCTGCGTATGTGCACTGTCTTGGCTAAAACTGTCGATACGTGACTTGAATATTGCCAGTACTATTGACACAGTTTTAACCAGTATTTAATTAAACACAACTTTCAATATTTTCTGTTATTGCGTTACTCTGTCCCATAGAGTAAATATTTTATCTGCACCAGACGGCAAAGGGACCCAGCTTCCTAACCATTTGTTTCTTTTTCCTAATTAAGTGTATAACAAACCCATCACCAACGACCTTTTATCGTATACGAATACCATCTTTTTAAACTTTGGAGCTTTATATTTGTTATATATTTTTTTAAAATATTTATATCGTCGTTAATAACCGGGGGTTTTGCAAACTAACTAGTATATCTTAAATAAAAGGAAGTAAATCAGAATATGAAATAAAGTTACATTCGTAAGTTACCCGCGCCAAGAAACGCTGTGTTTATTGAACAAGCGCTGCACTTGGCCACTCTCCATCGCCCACTGCCAAACAGTGCAACTTACAATGTAAACTGAAACTATTTCATTTATCTCATAGTTTGTATTTGAAAGCTGCGTCTTTGTCATTGTAAACTTCGTTACAACAATATTTGCGTTATGTTGGTGGAGTTTTGTTTAACATTAAGTAGTTGTATTATTTTTGAAGTAAGTAGAAATCAACCTTGTAGAAATCAAACCAATCAAATTGCCGTGTAGTGTCGGCTTAGAATATCACTACCCCATTTCTGCCCGTTGGATCGTAAGAGGCGACTAAGAGTATAGGGGCTTTTTGAGTGATTTTCGTGCGATGTGGTTGGAGACCCGTCACCAAAAATATTTGATATTACCATCTTTTCCCCACTCAATTTTCAAAAGTGGCTGAGGAATTTGTCATTCCACAGCTCTGGCTACTCCGTTTAGGTATTCATAGCCGTGAGTATATGTATGTTTGTAGAAATCAACTAGATTTTCTAGATTCGAGGCGTAGTTTTGTTTTGTGAATTATTCAATACTTCAATATTGAATCCGTAGATAAACGTTTCTTTACAAAATTTCAAACGGAAAATAATAAAACCATTATGACAAATAATGTTAAAAACATAAAACACATTAACAAAAGAAAAGTAATATGTATAAAGGACCCCATCCCGTCAGATCCCATCCCCCAGATCGTCCCATTTTTTTTGTTTCATTTAAAGTAATTGTTACTTTGCTTTCTATAAGTTGTAGTTTAAACCAGCAACTTAAAAAAGTTTTCCCTCTCTAACTTAAGAATTTTTGGTACATGTTTGGATATCTAGTCACAACTCCGCACCCACAGTTATATATTTATTCAGTTTATGTTGATTAAATATATTAAATATTTTTTATATTTTATTTAATATATTTATTCAACATAAACTTGCAACGTGATTTTCTAATACGATTCACGCAATGAAGCAAGACTGAGATAAGGGGTAAAGATAGACGACCATTATTATTTTTACATGAAAAGCTTCGGTTCTTTTATGTGGAACAATTAATCTTGATACGCCTTGTTCACTGAACTACGTTTTTAGAAGCCGTTCTCGATTGGACCGATACCCTAAAAATTGTGTTTCGGTTTTTATAAATAATATTTGATATTTTTCTTATACACAACGTTTAAAAGCATATGTAGTTATTAGTTATATAATTATTAGTATTAAAAGTAAGTACGTTTAATAATAATACAATAAAATAATTTATATTAAGTGACAATGGCTGCATCCGTAAAGGCTTGTTTTGAGTTTAATGAAAGGTCATTTTAAATCATATTCAGTAAGTATTTTTTTGCCACCGTTTTAAAAACATTGAGTGGATATTAATCATTTATCAATAAATAAGTAATATAATATAAAATATATTAATAAAACACTATAAACAATAAAAGATATAGCACACAGATTAAGTTAACCCCTGGAAATGTACAATAATGACGATATAATAAATAATATGTAATACTCATATATATGCCTTTAAATGCCAAATGATTGCCCTCTACGAGAATCGAACCTATGGCGCTTCTAACAGCGAGCAGTTTAACCACTAAGCCTTTGCCTTTGCCACTAAGCCACTAAGCCACAATGGTTTTATCGATTTTCAGGTTTTATATTTGTTCAGGTTGTTCATAGGTTATTCTCGTACTCCGGGGTGTGACTAAATGGTTGCATACGATATAAATGTTCTATGTCTGTGTTTAGAATTAATAAAAGTATCATGGCAATTAATACGTTTAAATATTCCTATTTTAATCTTTCATTTTATATTATAATGTTGTTCATTTTCTGTGCAATGTTAGACTTTGAATATCTTTATATTCACCCATTTCTTCCCACTCGTTTCGTAAAAGGTGACTTGGCTGGAGACAAATGACCAATCGTCCTTTATTTTAGTTTTTTCCCGGATCGATTTTCATAAATAACTCATAAAGTTTGATTCTAAAACTCTAGCTACCCTTTTTAACGTGCTACATTTTGTTTTTTGAATTGATAGTTAGTCCTATTACATATAAGTTAATAATGTTACCACGATGAAGACAGCACATTTCAAAACTTCCAAGTTGGTTTTTATACAAGAATACGATGAATACTTGGCTATGCCCGACATTGACAAATTGTGTAGATATTTAAGTAAACTATGGGACTTTGTGTTCCATTAACATAACAGCCATTTTGACCTCGAAGCCTACATCAATAAGCAAAAAAGATTCCCTGGGCCCGTTCCAAGATCGCTTGCTGCTGAAGATAAAGCTCGCAGACGAGACGTCGCCTCCGGACTGGTAGGCGGAGCTTTGCCGCACTATACAAATTATTTATGCAACCTTCTTAATACTGTTAAATGAAATGTGATATTTGATACTATACTGTTTTATTGTTCCCTGTGGTTTAATTTGTTAATAGGTCCAATGTTTTATAGGAAAATAGGTTTGCCAAGATAAAATGTATGCACTAAAAATGCTCACAAATTTCAGCTATCGAGACAAACTGACGTAAATAGTTATTTTGTATAGTATATTGTATAGCATGCATCAGAGCGTAAACAAGAATAAAAAATCTAAAAAGTACTTAGTTTTAAATAAATAAAAATTTGTCTCTTCACTGTCATAATAATTATGCGCAACGCCACGCACGCAACGTTAGATTTGTGAATTATTTTTATTACTACCCAATTAGTAAGAGACTTTCAACACGCACTTTCAGATTTGTTCTTATTAAAATAAAACTAAAATTAACTCAACATTCACGCCGTGTTAAGTTATACCTTACTACGTATAAATATATTGTTAAAGATCATGACTAATTCTTGATACTTCGTATTTCTGTTTTTGTTTATTCCTGAGTGATTATTAGTTATTCGATAAATCATGGTTAGTGGCGCCATCTTGTACGGGAAATGTTCTGAGGTAGTTTCAGGTTTGCAGCTTCAAAATGTTGGAATGACATCCCTCCTCCTATCCGTGACGCAGGAAGTAAATTTACTTTTAAACAAAAGCTTAAAAGTTACTTGCTGTCCATACAAAAGTGTGACTCGAAGTCAAGATCCAACATGACTCGGTAAAGTTTTTGTACCATTATTTTGCTATATTTGTCTTTGCTTCACTTCTATTTTTTTATTTTTTTTACATATATTTATTATAAAAACCTTACCTGATATGATAACATATATCTTATATAAAAGTTGATATATATTATTTTATTGAGGATAATATATTATATATAGTAAGTATTATATTAAGAATTTGTATATTTAGATGGGTTTATGGAATTTTTTGCCATGTTACCTTCCTCGTATTGTTTGTTTATTATTATTTCTGGTTATAGTTGTTTTTTGTAAGCCGACCACGCATTGGCACTGGCTGAAAATCAGCGTTGCCGTTGTTGTTCTAAACACATCGGTAGCATTATGCTGAGTCAGTGACCAGTTCATAGCTGAGGGGCACTAAATGGAAAATTTTAAATTGTTATATATAAGTTTATTTGTTCTTTTTGTTTAGTTTTAATAATGATTAATTTTGTAGTTTATAAGCTTATTGTTTTAAGATTACTGTTGTGTGTTTAAAGTGTACCTTTAGTTGTGAATAAATGTTTTTCTTTCTTTCTTTCTTTCTTTGTTTCTTTCTTTCTGAATTACCAAATCGTATCATATTTGCACATCGATAATGCTGCAGAAACAGCAAGTAAGGATAAAATTAGGTGAACCAACGAAACCAACTGAACTTTCTCCTGAACTCTTCAACCGTCTCTCACGACAACCGCGGTAAAAAATGCATTAGTGTTATTCTAGGCCGACACTTCGCAGCAAAGAGTCGTAAGCCTAACGCTATTAATATTAAACTGTGAAAGGAGAATATATAAAAAGTTATAAATTTGTTCAAATTGCTTGTAATTTTAGTTGTACCAATGTTCTCGGTAATGACCTCATTCATTAAAATGCTACAATAATGAATGGAAATGGAATTAATTTAATTATTACTTGATCGGATAAAGTATTTATTTAGTAAATTAATAACTACTTTTGTTTATTGGTTACATACCAGAACGAGGGAAATAAATAATTCACCATATGTGAATCAGGTTCACTGGTGAAGAGGTTTGTAGTAACTATTATTAATTAGTAATGTAAGATATATTTGAAAGGATCTTTTTAAATACTATATTCATTTTCAGATAAAAATACTTGATACCCCGAGCTAAAGATACATAGAAATAATGTAGCGACATGTATTAGGTAGCAACAAAGAAATCACTTTGTCAAACTCATATGTGTGGGCATCTGATATTTACGACATAAAGGCGTAATTTTTTTAAAAAAAAATATAGTTTGAAGTATATCGATTACCAAAGTAATTACTTGTACCAGAAATACGTAATTAAACTTTAAAAGTATATTTTAAGAGATCTCTACAAAAGCATTCATCAAAAAACGTGCTTCTATTAGAAGCTGGATTAATTACTAACTTCTATACGTAGGTGTATTCAACAAGCAAGTACTTGGTGCTAATCGTTATCTTACGTCACGAACGATGACACGAATCGATTGATTGAAACCGATTGTACGAGTATTCGCTACTCTCCGTTTAGCTTATATAGAGGGTCCATTTATTGTCTATTGGTATATACAATACAAGTATCTTAAATTTAATTCTATATGGGTATTTAGAAATTAGTTGCAGCAATGGGGAGATATGTATCAGAAATAATTGAAAGAAATTGTGGAGGGTTATAAAGTATAAAGTATTGCAACAAAAAACTTTCCTAATAATTGACTTTAAGTCAGATATTATTTTATTATCATAACAGTCTATGAAATGTATGTCCCCACTGACTGTCTTGAGTCTGCACTGAATAGAGTGCTTTGGTTATAGTCCACCACGGTTATCTACTGTGGGTTGGCAGACTACTATCGTAACAGGAGGCTTAGTGCCTTAAATAATCTTAATTCTCGGATAATCAGCTTACTCAAACCTGCTGTATTCTACCAAATTGCTTATTACTTACTTAAAGTTAGTAAAGTTTGGGAAAACCCTTTTTGAAAGTTGTAGAAAAAATACGTTATAACTAAAAAAATCGATGACGGATTTCCAATGGCTAATCGAATCATTTCGCCTTTTTTCTAAATCGCCTAATAAATCCTTTGACAGTAATGAATTAATGTTAATATTAGCAATTTGGTGAAGTAAAAGAACATACACTTTGTCTTACTACTAAAGTACTTTGTTGAATTTCTAGCAAATAATTATTATGACAAGAACACGGAATGTAGCGAAATAATTAGCAAATGTAAGTAAGGTAGTTTTTCTGCTCGCAACAGTTAAAAGTTTAATTAGTCATATTTAATGTCTGCCGTCGTAGGAATAAAGTCGCTCGCGGGATTTAGGTCACTGCAGTTTATTGTATGTCAAGCCTTTCATATTGCGTTTTTTGTGTCGAGCTCATTTGGAAATGAAACTCATCAACGGAATGTAAATTATTTAATCTAAAACACGTTTTTATAAATTATGTTTATGACTATATCCTTTTACATACATACATTTACTCACGGCTATAAATCCCTGAAAGGGGTAGCCAGAGCTTCAGAATAAGAAATCGTTCAACCACATTTGGAAATTGATTTGGGTAAAATTGTAAAATCTACGGTTTTTGGTGATGGGTGTACAACCATATCGCACAAAAATCACTTAAAAAGCCCCAATACCCTTAGCCGCGTCTTACGAACACTCACGTGGAGAAACGGGGAGTGCTATTCTAAGCTGACGCTACACAGCTTAACCTTTTCTCATGTATCCTATTATATTACGTCAATATACTCACTGTAAGATAACAAACTAATTAAGTCCTTTAATCCACTCCCTGCAAAGCTTTGAAGTTTCGGAAATAAACATTTTGATATATAGTTGATATTTTTTCATCTTTTGCTATGTACCCTATTTAAGATAGTATGTCAACCCCAACTAATTGGGGCTTTTTAGAGAATAATTATTAGGTGCTGATGTTGGAGACTAATCACCAACAACAATTGTTTCACTTTATAAATTTCCCTACTTCATTCTTAAACGTGACTGAGAAATGACTTTTAAAGCTGTGGCTACCCCTTCTTGGTATATATAGTTCCACAGTTTATTATTTCGAGGGGTTATATATACAATATACCCACGTATATTGTGTATGCAACCCCTCGAAATAATAATGTGCAGTACAGATACTTACGTAATGTCAAAAATAATAATTTCTGTAATTTATGTTTCTCTGACCACCTGAGTACCTTTCACCGCTACGTTTGTCAATAAAGTGATATGCTACACCGAACCAACAGTGAAACATTGGACTTAATATAGAGCCCAAACGGGTTCCACATTTATTACTACATTTTTGAGGTTCTACTATACAAGGTTCGACAATCGTTATAAAATTTTCTCTGATATCATAACGAAACGATCATGCTTATTAAAACATTTCTGAACTAGCGGTTAACATTCACAACCTTTAGAAATCATAAAACATTCTGTAACAGCTTAACCTACCATGTTTCAAAAAAATAAATAATTAGATTCCATTTATGCTAACTAATGTTACTTCGACAACAATGTAATTATGCATAATAACATGATAATGTTACCTTACTATGATATCAAAATTTTTTATCATACATATTATATTATCGATGCAACTTTGGACTATTCACGTATGTATTTAGCAAATAAATATGCTAGTTGGAACTCTTGGGACTGTTATCAAAAAAACGAATTGAATCAAACATGTTTTTTGAATTAAAACTATTAGTGGTGAATGTTATGAACACAAATAAATGTTCAGTTGAACCATGAATAGAACAAAGAGTAAACCAATTTAGACCCAGCCCACACATACAGGTTGATTAAAAACTGTAACTGCACCTCATAAATGAAACTCATAGGTCAGATAACAGAATTGAAATGCAAGCGGAGATGTAGCGAACAAGAGGCTGCTAAATGGTGTTCAACAAACAACTGTACAGATGTAGCGTGAATAATAAATTCAGGTCAGCGCTCATCCTGTACGTGATGACCGCTAGCTACTGAAACTTCATTACAATGGGAAATCATCATATTATTCCCCCTTTCGATTTGCGACTGGGTTATGATATAAGCAAAACAGTATTGGTAGAGAGTTGATACTAAATTGAATATGTATTGTTAGCTGTCTCGAATCTCGGGAGACAGGATTAACATGACCTACTCCTTAGTAGCACCACATTCATAATATAAGTTATAACTTCCAAGTTTGTAAAAAAAATACATGGGAGGAAGCGTTACATATTAATATTGGGTCATTGAAATAATTATGTAAAGATCTCGAAATAGCTTATTTTAAGACATTTTGTATTCAGATATATTTTAAAAAAAATAAGGTAATACCAACATTATTTCTAATAATTAGTTTCTCATGCTATACCATCTAATAAAAATACGAATTATGCAAACAATAGATGCTAGTTCCATAGCAGAGTCTATATATCTACCTATATTTTTTAATGCACATAAAGAGTTGAAATATTTACAAACATTATAGAAGCGATCTCTTTTCGTATACTCTCGACGGATAGTAAAATTATTGCCATGTGTAGTGGATGTGCAAAAATAGGGTGAAACAGGAATTGCTAGCCACATGAAAACCCGGTTCCGGATATACTCATACTACGAAACATTACCGTTTTCACATTGGGGCTAACTTCATTTGTGTGCTATTTCCGTACACGTGTAGGCAAGTCCATCGATTGTAAATATCAATGAATGTTTCTATAACCGACTGGCTGTTTCAATGTTATACACAGTTGTCAAGCTGTACATTGCGTCACGCTACCTTGTAATTGCAATACTTTCTTTTATCGTCTCAACTTGAAGTTCTTATCAGCTAATGATAGTTGAAAACCTCAAACTATAATATTTACATAGGGAATGCCAGTGTTAAATTGGCTTAAATCTTTTTGTAATTTATCGGTAACAAAGTAAAGTAAAGTTATCGATCGTAAAGTTTAAGTTTATGACCATAGATAATATTGAATTGTTATAATTCATAACGCGTGGGCGTGTCCTTTGCATTTTATTAGAATCCCTGTGCATATAGTTGCGGCATTTCACGGGAAGTGAAAAACGTAGTAAGTATTTTTTTTTGTATTCAGGTCTGCTATCTGATCTGAAAAGGTTACAATTCATCTCTACTGTATGTTTAAATTAATGCAGCCTCATTTATACAGAAGACATAAACTCATAATATATTATTGTATTTAAGGCTCGTACACGATGAGAGAAAAAAAAAACTTTTATTTTAAGCTATTTCACACATTTGTGGCTTTACCACCAAAATCGTACCAGCCGATACCATATTAATTTTAAATCTTTAATTTCCCATAAGGTTCGTACATACACACATTTGAAAGTTGAGTTGTGAAGAGACGTTCAAATGAAGGAGAGTTGGTGTTGGGTTTCCAGCCAAATCAACCATAAACATTTATAAACCTCAAAACCCTGAGTCACCTCTTACGGCACCCGTGGGTAAAAATATGTTAAAAGTTATTTTAAGCTGAAAGTCCACACAATTAAATGTATAATATTTGTAGATACAATAATACATAATAACATAATAATAATTTACTGGTAAGTTGGTTTGGTGCTCTACGAGTAAGAAGTAATAAGTATCAGTCGTGTTGTAAAATTTGAGAGGGAACAATGATCCAAACATACATACATACATATACTCACGGCTTTAAATCCCTTAAAGGGGTAGCCAGAGCTTAGGAATTAGAAACTCCTTAGCCAATTTTGGAAAGTTGTGTGGGGAAAAGATGGTAAAATAAAGGTTGTTGGTGATGGGTCTCCCACCGCATCGCCCAAAAATCCCTTAAAAGCCCCCAATATCGTTAGTCGCCTCTTACATACACCCACCGGAAGAAATGGGGTAGTGCTATTCTAAGCCGACACTACACAGTAGTAATGATCCAAAAACTTAAGAATAAAAGAGCAAATATATGAAAATATTGATGAATATAAAATGAAGCTCGACTGGTTTGCCAGGATACTACACCAAATGGTAATTGGTGAACAATGATCTCTGCCTTTCTCAATGGGATTTAATAGCGTGAGTTTGGTAAAATAATATGTATGACGATAAAAACAAATATAAAGTAAGAGGTGACTTAGATCGGGGCTTGTTAAGTAATTGTTGGGCGATGCGTTTGAAGACCTGAATGCCGTGTAGTGACGGCTTAGAATAGCACTACCCTATTTCTTCCGGTGGGTGTACGTAAGAGGCGACTATCGGTATTGGGGCTATAAGGGATTTTCGGGCGATGCGGTTGGAGACCCATCACCAAAAACCTTTATTTTACCATCTTTTCCCCACTCAACTTTCCGAAAGTGGCTGAGGAATTTCTTATTCCTTAGCTCTGGCTACCCCTTCTAGGGATTTATAGCCGTGAGTATATGTATGTATGTATGCGTTTGAAGGCCCATCACCATCAACCTTTATTTACAATCCTTTCCCCACTTAATTCCTAAAAGTGGCTGAGGAATTTTAACTTCGTTGTTCTGGCTACCCCTTTACCGTAAGTGTATGTATGTTTGTATAAATTTTAAGTTGTACTTTGGTTTTAGTATGTAGATTAATCACCAGTTTGTTTTATCAAAATATCACTTCGTTACGCTAAATGACGTAATACGTATTATTTAGTATCACAACTGAAATGTGCTCGAATTTCATTGTTGGAATATAAACGACTACAGTACAGTCTTTTATGATAAAGGTTAAATCGAGTGAGAGTAAACATATAACCCGGTCATATGACTCCCACTTGATGAAACATAGTTATTTTTAGCTCTCTCCCTTGTGTCGTACCGAAATTAATATAATGAACACCTAGAGGTTAATGTTAGGGCATTGTTTTTTTTACAGTGGAACTTTAGATGCTGGCATAATGATATTTTAGAAAATTATTATTTAATGGTGTTAAATTACGTGCTGAAGAAAATAAACGTTAGTTAACAATTACAATTTGTAAATACAATTTTTTATGAGATTATTTTAAGTTAAAAATGTCCTCATGAAAAAAAATTGACAAAGACCGCCACAAATCGATTGCAAGAAGGATTAAATACGACTTGAAAACAGTCATGTATTCTACTATTGAGTCCATCTAGTTTGCTTGGATGAACCAAGACAGATTTTGTAGAGCAGTGTTGAAATATAATTATAAAGCATTAATGAGAAGAGTTTTTAATATTAGCAAAGAGACATTTATTACGTTTTAGTATATTTGCTAGCATAAGAACTTTTTTAATGTTTATGTTAGAACTAATGATTTTAACTATAACAACACATTGCTCACAAATTATCATTATTTTTTTGAAGAGTTGTTTCACCAGAATCCCTTCATGATCAACCGACATAACTTCCAAAAACGGTCGAGGAAATGTCAATCCGAAAGCTCTGGCTACCCTTTTTGGTATTACCGCCTTGAGTGAATGCAGAATTTCAAGAGATTCAAGGCACTGAAAGACAGTATTTCCTCAAAAAGTTTTATTTATGTGTAAATTTTGTTTACGGTAATCTTTAAAAGTTGGATGTTATTTAATGAAATATTGTATTTGTATTGAATCACCAATTAACATTTCAACAATATTTTTTCTCTTTCGCATAATCGTCCAAATTAAAAAACCAATACACTAAAACAGATGCCATTTTCCGTGACACACAATAATTAATTACTTTAAACACGACGAAACTGAGTTTGTCGAAGCCCACACAATTGTATTACAAGTACAATAAAGTATATTGTTACACAGATGTACAATTATTTACCGAGGAATTACCTTTTATGAGCGGAAAACATGCAAGCGCAGAAACGTTAGTTTATCAAAAGTAATTGTGACTTCCATTTTGTCATTTAGTCACTTTTTGCGGAATATATTTGGAGAAACGACGTTTGAAGATCAGATTGAAAACGTTCTTATAAAGACGGAATATGAAGTGACAACAATATAAAAGCATCTATGAGAAAAATAAATAAATATAAATAAGTATGAAAGAGGGCTTAAGTAAATAGTGCAGAAACCATATTATGGTGTATGTATGTATGTACTAGGGAGAAATGATATAGAAAACATTACGTGATGATAATAATGAAAAAAATAAATGTCTAAAAAAATATTCACTTATGTAAAAAAACTATATTTGTCCAAAATAGAACTGAATCATATAAGTAACTGTTAAAGGCACTTTTAAGAAACTGGGATCCAAGAACGCTGGTGCTGTATGAAACAAGTTGTTTACAAGGTGGACTGACGTCAGAACATTGTCCATTAAGTGATCCAATAAGAACTTATTGGTCACGAAGTTTAACACTTTCAAGATTAATTAATAGGGCGTTGTGCAATTAAGCTTTGATGGTAATAAATGTGAGATGCAAACTTCAGGATAAAAAACAGTCGCATATAATTTTCTAACACTTGTGTATTTTAACGATGTACTATGATTGATTAGTTTTTCAACTTGGATTTTAGTTTAGAAATGTTTCTATACAAACACCAAGTGACAATGTTACATGATTTTTAGGAGTATTAGTACCTCTACCAACACTTTCGGGAAAACACGGCGTGAACATTTGAGGTTATATAAGAAAAACATTTATATTAACTTATGTTATTGATTTGGGAACATCTTTTAGTTTCTCGCCTCTCTCATGGCCGACAAAGAAAATTATAAATTTTTAATGGGAGAAGCGGTATTCCCCGATTATTATCAGTCAGGACCCATTTGGAGTGACACACAAATTAGCAACAAAATAAATAGTAGCAGTAATAACAGTTATATAAAAACAAAAACCAAAAAATGCGACCTATGGCCTATGAATATTATACACAACTTGAACTTTTACATTTAAAGATATCATATAATAAACAAATACCGAAAAAAATATATAAAAAGATATATTGTATAATCCATAATGAAAACAAAGGATAAATAAAGGAAAGAAAAATTTCGACACAGGCGGGAATCGAACCCGCGACCTCGACTTTATTTATCCTTTGTTTATTAGTAATAATCCCCACATAAGGTTTTCATGAACAAAAACATTAAAATTATAGGAAGATATCGTTTTTGGTGACAAGACCGCGGAATGATTATTTTTTCCGTAAATGTTTATTTTACTATTTCCAGTACATAATTTATTAATCCTATACTATAACTATGAAAAACGTTTATAACTTGATTTGATATCACTTTAATTATTTAAAACATCAATTATTTGCACACAACTTAATTGAAAGTTGTTATTTTAATTCGTTTCTAAGCGTTAGTCTTCAATTGCTAGTTCCGAACAAAGCTCATACATATAAAAGGCATGAGCGACTAGCTATCAATCGTTTGATGGAACTCCACTCATTTTTGTCAGGAAATAGAACCGTATCCGATCACGGCCATATCGCGAGCTGATACCATCGCCTCGCTTTTACTGTTAATTGGACACTTCTGCATGTTTTAATACTTTTTGTGAAAGTCTTTTCTTGCGTACTATATGTATAGACATGGCTATGCATACCTAGAAGGGGTTGCCAGACATAAGAAATTTAGAAAATCCTCAGTCACTTTTGGTAGTAAAGTGGAGAAAAGATAGTGAAATAAAGGTTGTTGGTGATAGGTCTCCAACCGCATGGCCTCACTTAGTCGTCTCTTACGTACACCCACGGAAAGAAACGGGAGCTGTGTAGTTTCGGCTTAGAATATTTTTTATACATTTTGTATATAGTTGTTACAAAAAATAACTAGAGAGAAATAATGACATACAAACATACAAGTATACGTATATTAGGAAGTAGTGTCGGCTTAGAAAATATTTTTATATACATACATACATATACTCACAGCTATAAATCCCTTAACGGGGTAGCCAGAGCTTTGGAATGAGAAATTCCTTAGCCACTTTTGGAAGTTGATTGGGAAGAAGATGGTAATAATAAATGTTTTTGGTGACGGGTATCCAACCGCATCGCCCAAAAACCACTTAAAAAGCCCCTATATCCTTAGTCGCCTCATACGATCACCCACGGGTAGAAAGGGGTAGTGTGTTTTTAAATATATGACCCAACTTAGTCATCTATTACGTACACCCACGGAAAGAAACGGGAGCTGTGTAGTGTCGGCTTTGAATATTTTTTATACATTTTGTATACAGTTATCACAAAAAATTAACTAGAGAAAAATAATGACATACATACATACAAGTATCGTATATATTTAGATATCCAGAAGTGTCCAATACTCATATCATATCATACTCAATCAAACAACCCAACAAATAATCTTGGGCATTTCTAGTCACAAACAATGCCGTTGACAACTCATTACCAGCAATGACAGTAAAAGGGGAAAATGTCGTGCAGTAAACAAATGACTGTTTTCCTCTTTACTGACAAATGCAAATCAAGGAAAACTTAATTCTGATATTTTGGCTACCCATTTTTTAGAGACATAATTGTATCAATGGGCTTTTGTTTTATGTTGAAGAATGTTTTACACTTTGAGCTAATACTATAATATGAAACTGTAATATATATTTATTACGTTCAAGTAGTAGCTATTTGGTTAGTTATAGATTTTATATTGTTTATTTAAAATAGTGATATAGAATTTGTTTTATAAATAAATAATATTCTTAATAATTTACAAGTTATTTTGTACATTATATTTTGTTTAAATCCACATAGCCTTGTTAAAATATGTTACTCTAAGACTCGTTGAAAAATATGAAGTAATTAATATTAAGGCAAACAGCGGAATAATAAAACCGGTATAAACATCGCATCGTTAACAGCCTACAGTTAGGACTGAAATCATTTGCAAGCTTGTAAATGTGACCCATATGTCGTTAGCCAGCGAAGCCTTTTAGCCACGTGCTTCACCCGAGCTGCCGGTTGCGTTAAAATAAATATTACTACCGTATTCCGAACATAGCTTTTCAGTTAAACAGCCACACAGTGTGTAGGAGCGAGGCAACATTATTAGGAAATCTGTTGACGCAAGTGAGACAAAACTATTGGAACGGATCGATAGCCGCAGCCGCAGAGTGATGCCGGCATGACGTCACGAGCTAGTCTCGTCATCTTCGACTTGAAGAAATTGTCACTACAAGGGTATGAGGGAAAATTGGTTAGCCGGTTTGTCTTTACATTGTTTTTGGATTTGAGACTTTCTGTATAGTTATATCATAAAAAATATTATTATTATTAAATATTTTATTAATAATTTTAGTTTACCTCTTTGCTTTCCTGTTAAATCTGTTATTATTTATTGTAAATGGAATGAAATATAACTATATACAAATTCTTTAATATTTTATCAACTTACAAAAGCTTAAAACTACGAAGTTTCGTAGCAGTTGCTTTGACACATGCTACGCTGCGCCGTAAAATGACTGCGTATACAAATCTTATTAGCATTGAGGTGCTTTCGTAAAACCTCAGCAATTTTTTTATACACGAATTTTGACTTAAGATGATAATGTTTGCTGTTTCTTGTTTTACAAATACAATATTTACAATTACTATTCCTAGTATGAAACCATTTCACCGTCGTTTGTTTTCAATCAACTTTTAAAAAAACCGGCCAAGTGCGAGTCGGATCGCGCACTAAGGGTTCCGTACTATCATATATATAGAAAATCCCGTTTGTGTGAAAATCATGGGAGCCAAATTAGGTAAGTAATTTGATTTATGACGTTTAAAAATAGAACTACGGGCTAGATCTCATTCAACCAATTTTCGTTAGTAGTTTGTATAGTAATACACATCATATATTTTTTTCAGTATTATCATGCCCATATTTTAGAAGTTACGGGGGGGGGACACACATTTTAGCACTTTGAAAAAGTCTCTCGCGCAAACTATTCAGTTTTGAAAAAAATGATATAAGAAACCTCAACATCATTTTCAAATACCTTTTGATAGATACCCCACACGTATAGGTTTGATGAAAAAAAAAATTTTGAGTTTCAGTTCTATGTATGGGGAACCCTAAAAATTTTGGTTTTTTTTTTAGATTTTATTTTAAAATCTTAATGCGGTTTACAGAATACATCTACGCACCAATTTCTAATAATGTAGTTCTTATAGTTTCGGAATAAACTGGCTGTGACATACGGACGGACGGACGGACGGACGGACAGACAGACAGACATGACGAATCTATAAGGGTCCCGTTTTTGCCATTTGGCTACGGAACCCTAAAAAGGTACTCAATCCGATTGTATGTTTTTTTGTACGTATGTTATGAGATTACTTCGTTGTTAGGGAATGGAATTCTAAAGTAGTTTTTTTATTCGGTTTGATATGCTTCCAAGGTGGTATAAATGCGATTTTACAAATATCTGCATACGTGAAGACTTTGTTGTTTATCCAATTTTGCATGATGGGTTTCCGTTAAATATGAAGACCGTTCCATTTTTGTTCAAAAAAATGACCATACATTTTATATAATTATTTAAGATTACAATAGACTTAAATAAACCAATATTTACATGAATTTCGAATCACTTTTTTTACACTTTTAGTAAACAAATTTATAATCGTGATAAACGTTTATTTTGATTATAATGCCAGCTTGAGACTGATTTACTTTTAAAAATACATTCAGAATTTCATTATCAATAATATAAGCACAACATTATTACTAAATTACTTATGCACATTGTTGTCATTGGGGTAGTCAGAGACTATTGATCGCAACTTTGTACGTTAGCTTAGCTTAGCTGTGTAGTGTCGGCTTAGAATAGCACTACCCGATTTCTTCCGGTGGGTGTACGTAAGAAGCGACTAACGGACTTGGGGCTTTTTAAGGGATTTTTGGGCGATGCGGTTGGAGACCCATCACCAACAACCTTTATTCTACCATCTTTTCCCCACTCAACTTCCAAAAGTGGCTGTGGAATTTCTAATTTCTCAGCTCTGGCTACCCCTGTTAGGGATTTATAGCCGTGAGTATATGTATGTATGTATGTATGTTTGTACGATACTGTCACATTTCTCTTGCTTCTGTTGCCATTATTTTTCTTATATTATCGGACATATAATATTATACACAGATCAAGCCAGCCCTAAACTAAGTTAAACTAGTATTATGGGATACTAACTCAACGATACTTCCCCTTTTATTCTCTCCTCTTCAGACTTTTGCCTTTGTAAGAACGTTTTCAAACGTCTTACGCGGCTGTCCTCTCCTGACAACAACAACCATTTTGGCTATATATATCTCTTTCGCTACTTTATTTTCATGCATCCTCTCTCCGTGCCCGAACCCCCTTAACATGCCTTTTTCTATCTTGCATACTACATAAGTCATCTTTCACACCTAACCGTTCACAAATCACACTATTTTTTACTCTGTCACAAAACCTTATATACATTATTTTCTAGACTATTGAGGTATCTCATTTCCATTGCATTCACTATACTTGCATGCCTATTCTATCAAGCCCAACATTCACTACCTTACATCAGCGTAGGAGCCAGAACAGCATTTCGAACTGGCATAAAGATAAATAAGAGATAAAAACTGACACAGTCCCAACCTTATATTTTTTCCCTTCTTTAATTAAAAATCATTCGTTTCTTTATAAACAATACTCAAATAAAAACCATGACAACCATGATAGTTCAGTGGGTAGAACACCCGCTTATCATGCACACAGGCGTGGGTTCAAAACCTGGATGATATTGACAATGTAGTATATTTTTTTATTCATTTATATATACACATTTATGTTGATATAAATAATAATATAGAAACTAATTTACAGAGTTTGAGTCAGAAAGAAATTAAACGACACTAAGATTTTAAAGACTAATTTGTAGTGTGTGCACATAACAATGTATACGTATGTTCATAAAAAATATCATCCAAGTAAACTAAATGCAATAATTTACAGAGTTTTAGTAATAAAGAAATTAAACGACACTAAGATTTTAAAGACTAATTGGTAGTGTGTGCACATAACAATGTATACGTATGTTCATAAAAAATATCATCCAAGTAAACTAAATGCAATAAAACAACACATTTGCAAGTCCTATCAGTTTGTCAAAGTACTGTTTGTTTAGTTATACCAGTGTAAAGTGTTACGGCAAATATACGACCTAATTATAAAACATGCGAGATCTAACACGTACTTTAACTAAACCACAGGTAATGAGGGAACGTAGCGTGATAGTGAACATTACCAACTAACAGTTCGTTTTTTCTGCATAAAACAAGGTTATAGAAGCACTACACTATGTCTTTTCGAGAGTAGGTTAAATTCAAGAATTTGAAAAGAAATAATTTTAAAAGGTTTTGTTATACAAGGAAATATTTCGTTAAATGAATAAAACCTCTGCATGAAACAGTTTTCAAATCTCTGTTACCATTAATAAAGAATATCCTTAAAGGGTAAATTTTTATTCCATACTAGTGGATCGTCCCAGCTTCGCACGGGTAGCGTTGTTTTTTTAAATATCTTAGGTTTCTTTCTTCAGTCACTGCTCAAGCATTGTGAAATTCATCGCAATGTTTTCAATTTATTAAATTTATAGCACTCCCTAAACAGTGTAGTTTGGTGATTTTGAATGCGCTTTAATGAACGGTTCAGTATTTCCGTTTAATAGCAAATTTTGGAATAAAACGCTATGAAGTTCTTATACTAAACAATAAATCATTACGTGATGTAGGATGCAACTACTGGCGCCATCTAGTATGTTATATGTAAATTAGTAAAGATTTGGTTTTGATCACGGGCGCGATGGCTTATTTTATGTATAATTTCGGTGTTTCTCTACCGATTTCTATGATTCTTTTTTTGTTGAATAGGTAATAATGTTAGCTTTTTTAAATTAGGGATGAGTGAGAGGTTTGCAAACGTAAGAGTAAACAAATATAATCAGAATGTTCCGAACTGCTAAGCTATCAGGAAATACACGTGTTATTGTGAGCCAACCGTAAAAGATAGACATAAACTGTCGAAGTTTTTTTTTTAGATAATTTTATCAAGAATATTTCCGTCATACATGATTTCTATGTAAGTTTAACCATTAAGGCTGCACACGCGACGGAAGCTTAAAAAATGGAGTAACTTCTCCCGTTTTCCCAAAATTTCCCAAAATTCCCCTTTACTACTCGGTTGGAAAGTATACAAAAACTTGCGCAGGAGTATGAAGAATAATTGTACCAAGTTTCGTTAAAATCCGTCGAGTAGTTTTCGTTTCCATAAGGAACATACAAACCGACAGACAGACAGACAGACAGACAGACAGACAGACAGACAAAAATTTTACTGATTGCATTTTTGGCATCAGTATCGATCCCTTATCACAACCTGATAGTTATTTTGAAAATATATTCCATGTACAGAATTGACCTCTCTACAGATTTATTATAAGTATAGATTACCGCTTATTCAGGGTATCCATCATTCGACAAGACTTTGTGACCTACTCTTAACAGATGAATAGTGTCTACCGCTAAATCAAATTTAAAAAAACAAGCGATCGCGCCGCAAATCTTTAAGGCAGTGACTTCACTCACATTTTTACTTACTTATTTACATACGTATACGTAACGTATTATATACGTATAGTTAATTAATCATGGATTTTAAATGGCGTGGTAAAATATATATATAATTGTGAAGTAAGTTCATTTGTTAAGAAGTAAGTTCCTTTGAAGCGTTGATAGATCTTCCCTTAATAATTAAATACTGTGTGGTTAGTACTATAAACACAACATACATATACCCACAGCTATAAATCATTAAAAGGGGCAGCCAGAGATTTATAGCTGAATCAGAAAATTCTGCACCTACTTTTCGAAGTTAAGTGATTCACAATAATACAAAGTGATACGAAAAAAAAACATTTGTTAGTTGTATTCAGATTATATTTTATATTATTCAGCCCCAATATCGTTACAAATTAGCTCTAGCAATCAGCATTTTTACAATAATAGCCATATCGGTCGCACTTGTTGCTTTCACACTTATATTGCAATAGCATCTGAATAAATATTGCTCGTAATATTGAATTTGGATTATTGCGTCATCAGTGTTTCGATTCAACTGAAATTCCGAGTAATTTACGTAAAAATTTTTACTCGTGATTATAAGCCTGAATAGATCAATATACTGAAGTACGAGTATAATTTATGCAATATTTAAGACTAATAAATTATTCAGCCACTTTTGTTAGTTGGGTAAAGGAAAAATATTGTAAAACCAAAGGTCTCGCACCGCATCGTATCGCTCAAAAACGGTTGAGAAGCCCCACCCTTAGTCACCTCTTACAAACACCGAAGGCAAAATGGAGGACAATATTAGCAAGTATTATTTATTTATTGCGTAGTTGTCGGTAGAGCTCTTTAGAGCGTACTATACATCATTTTACACGTGCAGCCCGTGGGCGAGATATACTCAAAACTCTTATAACGCTCTCTGAGTACAATATAATAATGCGTTTAGACGGCTGTTGGGGCTGCCACGGTTCTGTAGCGCATCAGGGAAGTTCGCGGACGCTCGAGTAGATTGTTTTTAAGCGACAATGCGGAAATGGTGCGAGTCCCTGGTGCAGCGGGTGCGGGGCAGCACCAACAGCATTCTAAACTGTTACGCTGTATCGATTGGTATACCGTGACATTGAACTGAGTGCCACTTAATTAGGTAACTTTATTTTATTTTTATTTATTTTTTTATTTTTAAACTTTGTATTTATTTAATTTGTAAATATATATTTTTTTGTATACCTACTTACATCTTAAAAATAAGTACTACTAACATAAAGAGTCTTTGTTACTTGATTAAATTAATTAATTAATTAAAAAAAATAAACATATAAGCTTGCCAAACTCATAGCTTCCTCTTTAATGTCGGTAAAAAAATTGATAACAACCTTCCTACCTTCAGTTAGCTACAGCTTTAGAATTAAGGTTTCTTCTATGTGTTTGAAAAGTGAGCGGAGAAAACCTAAACATTAATATGTGCGTAGAAATTTTAGTTCTTTTTTACGAAAGACGGACGATAGAGTTTTTAAAATTTGCATTGTCATAGTGTGTTAGGTTTATGTATTATGCACACAAAGTATAAACATAACGCACACCACCATACCATATAGTGGGGTGGTCCCATTTAATTTTAATGGAGTTGGGTTAGGTTATAAAAATATTGTAGAACTGTCAAAATGAATGGGTTGACGACTCAGTTGTTTATCGAATTTCGTGTGTGTGAGAAAAATTGGCTTTCCGCCAAATAGCTGCATTTTTAAAACTTCAAAAGAAGGATCCTTTTTATTGAAAAAAATATTATTTAGGTGCGTGAAAAGTGCGAACAGACAAGTGCATTTTTTTCATTTCGACTTAGCAATTAAACAGTGGTGTGTAAAAGCCCTTAGAGAAATATATGGTAAAGAGGAAATACGCATTGCTTATTGTAGCTATTTTTAAGGTAAGTCAGCTGATAGCAGTGTAGTCTTTGCTTTGCAAAAGTAGGCCTAGTACCTATGAACATGTTGAACTCGAAATATAGTTTAGAGTAAAAATTTAAAATTTTGGCATTTTAACTGTTCTTAGGTGAACTTTTGGTGGTTTAAATGATTGTTAAAATGAAACTATTAATTTTGTACAGTAACTAACAGACTTACGGTTTGCACTAGAATTAGAATAAGATTAATGTTCCAAGCAACGAACAAACTGAAAAAATTAAGTTACTCCTTAAGTAAATTACACTACTCTATTAATAAAAGTACAAAAAATGACTATTCATATTACCAAAACTTACAATGTCTTTAATAATTTTACCAAAACTCAAAATGTCTTCAAAAATTTTAGTCAAAGCTCAAGATATCTTTTAATTTAAATAAAATATCGTTTTACTGAAAATGTAAGAACTATATTTGAACACCACCAATTTAAAGCAACTGATTCTGAAAGCAACTCAAGATGTATAAGTGACTCGAAACATGCTTAAGGGAGAGATAAATCCTAATCCGATAAAACGTTATCGCTTGGAACGAATCATGCAGTTCATATAACTGCTCTTATCCCTGTTAATTGATCATAAGACTCTTCCAATATTCCCGGGCGTAGATCGTGTGTCAGGGCGTATCGTAGCGAGTGTGATTGAATTAAATTTCCATATTTAACTAGACTAGCTACTTCCAGTTGTATTACAGATTTTTCACTATGTTTTATATCATTTATGTTAGGATATGCTTTAGTGGGTTAAACGTTAAAATGGAGAAGAAAGGTTTAGTACGCCAAGTAGCTGTACATACATACACATACGCACGCTGTTTGTTCCAAGGGTAGGCAGAGACTATCGATCGCGACTTTGTACGATCCTGACAAACCTCTCTAGCTTCGTTTACATCCATCAAGCCTTTTATACGTGCTCTATTATTCTTCATATTTCGGACGCCTGCTTTTTGGAGCACACTCTCTATTTGTGTCCTCCGAGGTCGTCCTTCATTAACATTACCATCCAAGAAGCAGTACGTTCAACTTATTGAGTGCTTGGATTTGTTAGTATACATTATATATTTTATATTACTTTGTACATTTGATTAAAATAGTGAACACGATAGGCTTTGAAATGTATATATTGTTTTCCATAAATAATTAAATTAATTTGCATCCACAGCTTTATCTGCCTTTGTAATTCAATGACGTGATATGATTTATAGCGATTTTTTTCGATGAATTGTCTGCTACATTTATACTGGCACCATTGTTTTCTATTAGGGTTGGTAGAGATTTGGTACGAGCCTGCAAGATTTATTATCATCTAGGTTTCTATAAAAAAAAAAATTCTTTCACCTAATACCTCTTTTTTAAAATTATGATTATATGTACATTAACACTACTATAAGATACTATACTAATATGAAAAGGTGAAAACAGAACTGCAAAATTAGATTCCTCAGCCACTTTTAGAGGATTGTAAAAAAAAGGATATTAGCGGATCTTCATCCACACCTGTCAAAAATAAATTTTTCGCAACTGTACTAAAATAAAGCACACGTTGTTCCAACTATTACCCGGATTGATACAAAGTGATCTAAGTTAGGTTTTTGCAATCAGACGACACTTGGTGATAAATTGAAACACAGAGAGCTAGAAGACCGAAAGCACTTAAGACATTAAATGTTTTCTGTTGAAAAAGTATAACACATATTATGCATTAATCACGTTAACTTTTATGGATTTTTGAACATGACAGGAAAATTAAAATATAAGGTATAAAAGACAACATGCTAGTACTAGTGAACATTATATGACTTTACATGGTACTCAAAATATGCATTGTACCAACTTATAGAGGTTTAAGTAATAATAATGATCACAAACTGGCAATACAGAATAAAAATTATGTTAGTAAACAAATCATTCAACCTATTTGCTGTCACATAAATCTACATTAATTACAATAACATGACCATAACTCACTTATTCATTTGAGAAAATATTGTCGTCTATATTTACTCAGCAAAAGTTAGGTAGTGCCTATCGATTACCATCGAATTGAATATATTAGCTGTGTAGTGTCGGCTTAGAATAGCACTACCCCATTTTTTCCGGTGGATACAGCGTGCATCATATTATAATATAATTAATAAAGGATAACGTAATTGCCCTATTTATTACAAAATATTATTTAAGCTGTGACTGATTTTGATGAATGGTATCATCCATCTTCACTCATTTTGATAACGTCTCGATGAATAGTGCATCATATTCGATGTGAAACATCAAAAGGTTGTATATACAAGACGGTGACCTATTTTGTGACTAGTTTGCTTAACAGAATAAACAAGGCTTGTCTTGCACTAAGTTATTGCATCGAGCAAACAATATTGAGCCTGTAAACTGCATTAATAATCGCGGCACCAGTTTAGACACGCTTTACTTGAAATCTGTTATTACATACTATATATTTTATAAGTTTTGCTAAGTACTGTCGGTTTCGATAACGCTTATATATTTCTCTTCTTAGTTGTTATTTGAGGCAACTATGGGTATTTGGGGATAATACTCACATTTTAAGTGATTATTCGGATTTAAGTGATATAGCTGTGTAGTGTCGGCTGAGAATAGCACTACCCCATTTCTTCCGGTGGGTGTATGTAAGAGGCAACTAACGGTATCGGGGCTTTTAAGGGATTTTTGGGCGATGCAGTTGGAGACGCATCACCAACAACCTTTATTTTATCATCTTTTTTTCTAACGCAACTTCCAAAAATGTAAGATTTTTATACGTGTATGATAGTAACTATAATAAAGTGTTATGCTATGGCCGCTTTAACAATTTTATTTGCATTACATATTAGTTATAAACGTTCACTTTTGGAAATAAGTCTCTCACAGAAGAAACCATTCAATACTCGTATTTGTTAGTTTCCTGCTTTACACAGAACTAATAACTTTTAACTTAGTCATGTGAATTTATATCCATATAGAGCCATATATATATATATATATATATATAGAGGTCCTAAGCTCGCTAGGCTCCTAAGTCAGTGGAAACCATGAGTGGAAACATACTGAATGACTTACGGATTTGGCATTCTTCATTTCTTCTCTATTTAGTTAAGTTCTCTATGATTTAGAGTACCAATTAAAATTTAGGTAAACCAATCAAATTGAAAAAGGTTTTTTATTGGAGCGAAGCTCCATTTACCCCCGACTTTTGTATTTCGCATGTAACCTAACTCCTCCTTAACTCTATATCCGACCTCAACCAAATTTTGCATAATGGTCAAAGGCATTAAGGACTAGGTTGTGACGGAGAGATCTTTCTGATAAATGTTACCATTAAATAATTTTCACCCTTTAAAATTTCCCATGTAAGTATATGGGAAACTATTGTAAATAAATCTGCTATCTCTTTCATTTTGTTTAGCTTCGCTTTAAATTTCGGCATGCGAAGCTTTATGGCCCACCTAGTTCTACGTTTGAATAAAAGAGAAATGAATAAAATCGATGCATGTTTGTCTTATAATACTCGGGGAGTGACACAAAGAGTGCCGCCAATCAAACATGATTGAGTAAGAAGTGTTTCAAATTGGTGTTTCGAATATTGGTAACATCCGGCTTGAGTGTGAACAACATATAGATGCAATGATTTAGAGGTCACCGTGAGTTTATCGGTTAAGTGTCAGGTCTGCTAAAAATTGCTTTTCCTCCGTGGTATCGTACATACATACATATACTTACGAGTATAAATCGTAAGAAGGGGTAGCGACAGCTTCAGAATTGAATATTCATCGGCTAACCGTAAATTAAGATAATAAGATTTACTTTTACGCAATTAAGCAGATAGCAAGGTAAGATTATTTCGAAGTATATGCAAAAATAAACTCCTGTTTATACGACGTACATACATACATACATACATATACTCACGGCTATAAATCTCTTAACGGGGTAGCCAGAGCTTTGGAATGAGAAATTCTTCAGCCACTTTTGGAAGTGGATTGGGGAAAAGATGGCAATAATAAATGTTTTTGGTGACGGGTCTCCAACCACATCGCCCAAAAATCACTTAATAAGCCCCTATACCCTTAGTCACCTCTTACGATCACCCACGGGTAGAAATGGGGTAGAGTTATTCTAAGCCGACACTACACAGCAAAGCCCACACTACACAGCAATTTACGACATTACGGCTGTTAATAACTATTAATGTGATTTTTTTAATGTTCAATGCCTGTTAATAATGAGAATAGCAGTATCGGCATGTTTAGCGTGGAAACCAACTTTTGCATATTCTCGATCTGATAAAACGACATTTAAAAGTAAGTACTAGTTGTGAAACAGTTTTCGTCAACAATATATTTTAAAGAATAAGCATATATTTTAAAAGTGTTTTTTGCCATTCAGAACGAAATCCTTATAAAAGCATAGAACATTCTGATTATGGCGACCAATAGTTAAATATATATGCACCAAATTTTAAGATTGTAATGACATATGTAACAATCAATAACATATGTTATTCTATAACATATCTTTATAATTTTTATATATCCAACTGTTTTGTGATTGTTGGTTTATCTGAAAGTTAAATTAGTTATTCTTCAACAAAAACCGTCTTTGGGCGTTATGATAATAAGCTGTTTATGCGCATTTTTTTTAAATACATTAGATGATAAACTTTTGAAGATATACTGTTCTGATGCACTAGAAATTATGTCAACCTTAAATTATGTCAAGTTAAAAAAGATAATTAATCAAAGTCAGACAAACATTACTCTATTAATTTGGATTGTTAAACTACCTTCAACAATGACATGCAAGTTAGTAAGTCAGATTAATAATTAATTATGTGTTAAAGTTTTATAGTTATTACTATATTGATCAACCGTGTAGTGCCGGCTTAGAATGTCGCTACCCCTTTCTACCCACGGGTGTCGTAAGAGGCGACTAAGAGTATTGGGGCTTTTTATTGGATTTTTGGGCGATGCGGTTGGAGACCCATCACCAAAAACCTTTATTTTTACCATCTTTTCCCCACTCAATTTCCAAAAGTGGCTGAGGAATTTATAATTCCTTACCTCTGGCTACCCCTTCTAGGGAAATATAGCCGAGAGCATATGTATGTATGTATGTACTATATTGAATAATATTATCATAGTGCTTTTAAAAAAATCAACATAAAAAACTTTATAATACTTGATTACCAATTCTTGTCATTTATCTTAAATGGGTTACTTGACATCTTACTACGAGTATTTTTCACGGCTAAAAAATCTATTCGTAAACAGGTTATATATTATATGATTACTATGGTGTTTTGTTTGTAAAATAAAAGCATCTCAAACCGTAATTAAGTACCAACTTACCAAAATTACGTTTCTGATTTGATGAAATATTGTAATTGAATCAAGTTTTGATTAAATGATCAAAATTTTGCGCATCAGTCAAAAAACTGACCTAAATGTCGAAATTTGCGTTTCTGAACTCGTTTGACAATACTCAAACAGTCATCATCGCAGATTTGAGTGAGTGACAGTTAAGTTGTCGAAATCGGCTTCTTAAACGGTGCTCCAATTTGTGATTGTGAAATATTAGACGATAAACACATTGTTTTCGACAATATTCTGAAGATGTCTACGGATACATCGTTATCTTCACTAGAGGAACCACAGCAGATACCTCAGAGGCAAATACGCCGTCGCCGAGGAGTTCCTAGGATCCGGCCAAATTTCTTTGAAACGCTCAGTGAAAACCAATTTAAAGAACGTTTCAGGTACAGTAAAGAATCGGTGCGCAGCATCTTTAGGAAAGTGCAATGAAGGATCCCACCAGCAAGAACGCAACGGAGTGATTGTTTATCACCATTGCTCCAACTGTTAATAACACTGCGGTTCTATGCAACTGGGAGCTTCCAAGCTGTCATTGGGGATACTGCACTACCGTGTGCCGTGTTACGGATAGGGTCACAACAGCAATAGCACTATTGAGACCAGAGTTTATTTATATGCCAACTCAAGAGCAGCGTCCTACAGTGGCTTCAAGATTTCATGACATAGCTGGATTCCCTAGAGTTATTGCAGCTGTTGATTGTACCCATGTTAAAATAAATTCCCCTTTGTTGGGATTCGCGATAATGGGATTTCATTATTATTTTTTCTTAAATTTTATGTTCTTCCCAAAATATAAATAACTCTTAACTTAGTCTTTACTTAACCATTGATTAAATACCTTCAAGATCTAATTGTTTAATAATTACATTCTTTATATATATATATATATTTCGCTTTAATGATAAAAAATCCTTACAACTAAAATTCACATGCGAGACTAAATCACTCTGTTTGTGGCGAAATTGCTGAAAAAATATTCGGCAGATACCGCCAATAACAAAAAAAAAAAAATTTTGATTGACGTTTGATCACAATAATTGGTTTGGAGACGTTCCGTTGCCCAGTTTTATTGTTTGTTTATTTCTATTTTTTATTTAATTGAATGGTCTCAAAACCTCATAATAAATGTAACTACTAATGAAATATTATTGAATCAAGTTTGTAGATACAATTTGGTAATTAATATAAAATATAATTAATGAAATATAACTTCATCGGTATTACCGGTTTTTGTAGGTAAATTGAAACGTTCATAGATTTTGATTAGAATCTTAACTAAATGCTTTGTTGATCACATTATAGCAGCGAGCAGTGTTTGTTCTGTGAAACACCTTAAACTTAAGTACTTACTTAGAGTTTGATAAAAACTCAACTGATTAGAGCTAGAATGCTCAGATGTGAAACCGGCTGTAAGTTATGGTTTTTTACCGTTTAATCACTTAAAGCCAATAAAATTTCCCAACACTACCAAATTATTTTGTACACCGTAAATATGCTTAAAATATTATTCAAAAAAATTTAAGCTTTGGAACATCAGATGCATCAGCTCTACCGATGCAACTTTTCCAATGTTTACTACGTGTCCCTGTTGTGGGAGACTAACGGTTTCTTGAAGAGATAGTAGCGACGACAATGGGTCTAATTATTTAAATATCACTATTCACTAAAAATATTAATTAAAATGACCTTGTAGCCCAAGTCACTGAAAGCAATGAGTCAACAAATTTAGTATTGTTTTTCTAAACTGAGCCAGAAAAACTGACACATTTTTAAACAACAATATTATAAGATTTCGAGTCGTTCAAGGTAATGTTTTACGAAGTAAGTATAACGCTGAAATTGACCAGAATTAGATAGATCAGGTCAATTACCAACCCAAGCGTCATTGTAGGATTTAATTAAATATTTGAACAAATAATGTCAAGCACCGGAATGTTTGTCATTTGTATGCGTCACTGTTGTGATGCTAATGTATGTATGTTTGGCATGTACATTCATTCATTTATATAATTCAATTGCTGTGTAGTGTCGGCTTAGAATAGCACTACCCCATTTCTTCCGGTGGGTGTACGTAAGAGACGACTAACGGTGTTGGGGCTTTTTAAGGGATTTTTGGGCGATGCGGTTGGAGACCCATCATCAACAACCTTTATTTTACCATCTTTTCCCCACGCAACTTCCAAAAGTGGCTGAGGAATTTTTAATTCCTTAGCTCTGGCTACCGCTTCTAGGGATTTATAGCCGTGAGAATATGTATGTATGTCCATAATGAGTAATTTAAAAACGCTATTGTTTTAATCGATTTCGTGGTCTAAAAGTAGAGAGTCAAGCTCAAGAAGCGGATACCTAGCTTTCGATCCTCAAAGAATAAATGCTCGAATAAATATATGGGCTGTAATGATGAAGCATATAATTTTGAATAATAAAGTAAACAAGCTAAAACTGTATATATATATATAATCCTGTTTTTTGCCAGAGAAAAATTTCTTTATATTTTTAGATCATGTGTATGAGTGATTTCCCTGAGTGACCCTGATCTTCGACGTGAAGCCAACATGGCTGACTTCACACGTGGTCATCGCCTACCTATCATCCTTATCCCTAATTGAATACTCTCCATGAAAAAAGTTGGTGTTCTGTATTCCCAGTAAAAAAAACAAACTATGTTTGTAGAAGAATATAACCATTTGATTCGTTTTTTGGAATTATGTAAGTGATGAGTTTAATACATCTTGCATCAATAATACCTTTAGTTCACCAATGATATTACATTTGCTATTATGTTGTTATATTTGTTTTTATTATAAAAATGATTCAAGTATAATTAAAAACTTTATTAACAAGTGCTCATTGTCAAGTTTCTTATAACTTAAAAGAATCTTGAAAGCATAGAAGCTTGAGCCTCTTGACCAGTTAATAAATAGCTTAAACAATGAAAAAGCTCAGCACAATATTCGCACTCTCGACTGACCTATTTAGTTAAAAGGTTGCATCTTGCCCTAATTTCGACGCGACAGCACAGCCGCTTTTAGCCGAACCGAACTGTAACTTTGGTGCATTGATTTCTATGAATTAGGCCGTATGTAAATTTACTCGGGTTCAAATTGACAGGCGGAATTCAATAAACCGTGCGCTCTGTTGTCAGTCTGTAAATGATATTGTTAATTCAATTGTTAGAGTTCGACTGTGCTGAGGATAAGATATGTGGAGCTATAAATATAACAAAGATTGTGGTGATCATTTTATATGTAAAAATATACTAAAATAATTAATGAATAACGTTTTCGGTTTTCGTACCTAATATTTTTTTTTTATATTATCCACATTTGAAACATAGGAAAAAATGATAAACAAAGATGGTGCTTGGTCTGCAGTAAATTTAACTAACGATTTCTGAAAAATATCCATTATGATTACAAAATTTATTAATAAAAATGCTATGAATTCCCACCGACTAACTCAACTGTTCCCGCTGACCAATAAAATAATTGGTCCTTGGGGAATGATTTAATCTATCTACTGGGTGTGACCCACGTACCAACCAAACTATGCGATGGGTTTATAGTAGTGAAATTATTGTAAGTATGAAAAATCATGTGGCAAAAAAATTTAAAAAAAACATATAAGAAATGTTGTAGATTTTTACATTTTTCTGTTATATAAAATACATTCCAAGGTGATATAAATTCATCAATAATAATTTTAACTGTAATATTATTTGTCATTACCAGGAACTCATAAAATATGAATACAACATCTAAGAAAGCTATATTTGAGAACCATAATTAAGTTTATATGAATCGTGGGTAAAAATATAGAATTTAATATATTGATCAAGAAATAACTATGTTATAGATACCTATTTTGGTTTAATCAAGTTAACAGTTCTACGACCGATTTCTGAATTGAGTACAAACTTAAGTATCGTTCTACCGCTTTAAAATGCTAACAACTGAATGAAACAAAACGATACTTAAGTCGTTCTTAGCTTGAATCCTCAATTCAGAAATCGGGCGCTAGTCTTTGTTACATTTCTAATTTAAAAAATATATACATATATTACGTATATTTCCCCATGCGAATGATTCCCATTGGAATAGGCAGAGACTATCGATCGCCACTTTGAATGATCCTGGCATACCCTTTCTAGCTTCGTTACATCCAACAATAATGTAAAATAAAACTCAAAAATGTCATATGGGTCGCATGTACAAAAATGGTCATCTGCAAAATCTGCCACGAAATCCGAAAAAAGTTATAATTATTAGAAAATAAGCAACCATTACATTTGATTTTCATACAAGAGAGGGGAACTAATGGGTTTCGCTGAAAATACTAGAGTAACACATGAAAAAGATATATAAAGTGCAATATATACTGAGTGTTGAAAAGAAGATATTACGAGGGGCATGCCAAAAGAAGTTAGATACTCTTTTCTCATTTAATTGACACTGGCAAACTATACACCATCCTATAGGCTGGTTTTTATTGACATATTTGAATATAGAACACACTTCTTTTATTTATTTTTTATTTGAATGAGCATCATTTTTCCGAGAATCTGGCGGGAATTTACTTGCAACAATGGAGCTCAGTCGACGTCATTTTCGCGATATGATTTATTATGACTTTAAAAATGGTTTGAAGCCTCAAGAATGTTTTGAACCTTTGGCTTCTACTTTTGGTTTTGCTTGTTCCTGAGCAACAAGATTCAATTGGTTTGCTGAATTTAAAAGAAGACGGGGATATCTCGAAGATGAAGCGAAGACAGGACGGCCGCCAACCGCGGTCACGCAATAAGACGTTCGTGCAGTTGAAAAACTTATTCGCGAAAACCGACTAATTACATATGTAGAGCTAGAGCGAGAACTAGGGATTGGATCAGCAGCAATGCAAACCATAATCACGACCACCTTTCTTTCCGTAAACGTTGTTCGAGATGGGTGCCGCACAAACTTACTGATGAGCAGAAAGACCGTCGGGTGGATTGGTGCCTATTCATGATAGATAAATTCAACGGAGGCAAGAAAAAAAACGTATATGATATACTGACTGGTGACAAAACATGGCTATATAACTATGATCCCGAACCAAAGTGACAGTCGACTGTATGGTGCTTTGAAGACGAGCCAACTCCAACAAAATGTCGCCGTGCACGAAGCACACAGAAACAAACGGTCGCCTCGTTTTTCTGCAAAACGGGTCATATTGCTAATGTTGTGCTAGAGAATGAAAGATCGGTGAACTCCGAATGGTATGTGACAGTTTGTGCTCCAACAGTAATATCAGCTTGGTGTGACAAGCGACCGAAGCCAGGAATCCGGCACCTTCTCTGGCACCACGACAATGCGGCGCCGCACACGTCTGCCAGAACACTAGACTTTTTCAACTCGAAAAAAGTGTCGATTCTCCCTCACCCGCCATATTCCCCTGACCTAGCGCCTTGTGATTTTTACTTGTTTAAAAAAATAAAAGAAAAACTAAAGGGGAAGAGGTTTGAAAGCAAAGAAGAGCTGCTGCCTGTGCTGGTTGCCTATAAATTCGATATTTTTGAGGTATCTAAAGAAGAGTGGTCACAGGTATTTTCCAATTGGTTCAGACGTGTGGAAAAGTGTATACGTTCAGACGTATGGAAAAGTGCTCAGGGTGAATACTTTGGAAAGATCGATACTTGTAATAAAGATTGTTCCGGTGGGTGTACGTAAGAGGCGACTAACGGTATCGGGGCTTTTAAGGGATTTTTGGGCGATGCGGTTGGAGACCCATCACCAACAACCTTTATTTCACCATCTTTTTCCCACGCAACTTCTTAAAGTGGCTGAGGTATTTCTAATTCCTTAGCTCTGGCTACCCCTTCTAGGGATTTATAGCCGTGAGTATATGTATGTATGTATGTATGTATGTAATAAAGAATAAATTTTATAATTTTTGAGTATCTTCTTTCTTTTGGCATGCCCCTCGTATTGTTAAAGAAATATGCTTTTTATATATATGCTAAATTAGCCTTTTTATTTCATCAAAACTACATTTATAATTATGCTTCCTAGGTACTTAAAATTGAAAAAAATGGTTTACATTAATTAAAATTCTATGTTTTTTTATCTATTGGTGATTTAGTACTGGAGTAAATTTTACAACTATAAATCCATTCTCTTATTAACACCATATACTAACTTGTTTCTGTGAAAAAAAAAACAAAAATGGTCGATTGGGGAACGATTTTTTGATCCGTGAGAGATACCCCAGAAATTAAAAAAATATGGCTATGTTTGAAAAGTTTGATGAACGCAAATGAAACTCAATAGGGTTGCTAGTATGGATCGTAGAAAATAGCGAGCAATATCTACCTCAATAGGAATGGCGTGAGTATGTTTGAATTTGAGTATATGGTGATGCCTAAAACCAAAGTTTCTGTTTTACTACTCTGTAAATGTCAATTGTATGCTGGGATCTTGACTGAAAGTGTAATTACGGAAACTAATGATACTTTAAATATTTAAACAGGAATTCGACTGATGTAATGATTCTCTTTCCATCTTTTATATTTGTGTGAATAGTTATTTAAGTCATAAATGCACTTTAGTTACTATATGTAGATTGTGCATGTAAACGGAGAAGACACAGACTATTTCAGGATCTCTCGGGATAACACACAGGGATGTGTAGGTTCTGCATGACTTTAATCTGTTCATTAATGACTCATTAACAGAGCACTATGAAAGTGTTTTTTTACGGCGAAC
The DNA here is from genome assembly GCA_963576735.1 of Bedellia somnulentella. Lineage (NCBI taxonomy): Eukaryota > Metazoa > Arthropoda > Insecta > Lepidoptera > Bedelliidae > Bedellia > Bedellia somnulentella. Next base: position 11,846,979 of record OY755172.1, on the reverse strand, counting down.
CTACCTACTACCTACTGAAATTGACTGTGCATCATTTGAAAGGAGGAGAATGGATCAAAATAAATATAACTAAAATCATGGTTTTGCAGTGAATTTAAAGTAATGGGCGTATGGTACTGAAGTGGATTTTTGGGTGATGCGGTTGAAGACCCATCACCAACAACCTTTATTTCACCATCGTTTACCTACGCGACTTCCAAAAGTGGTTGAGGAATTTCTAATTCCTTTGCTCTGGCTACCTCTTCTAGGGTTTCATAGCCGTGAGTATATGTATGTAAAGTAGAGCTTGTGAGGAAGTTTTTATATCTGAGAAGTTTGTCTAATAGAGATGGGATAAGTGAAAACTAGGGAGTGCAATCTCGGTATTGCAAGATCTCGAAATACCGAGATCTCGCACTTATTTTGCAAGATCAATCTTGCACCCAAAATCATACGAGATCTCGCAAGATTTGCAAGATTAGGCAACGTATTCCTTGTCTATTCTAGAGCGGTCGCTTATAAAACTAGGTAAGCTTATAAAACCACTTCAGTAACTTTGAAATGCTTATAGCCTCCAGTTATACATTAAAAACTGTCAAGCTTTTCCGTAAATCACTCACAAAGAATAATGTTTTGCAAAAGTACATAACTAATGACTTTCACGATTACACATTATAATTAAGACGACATTGACTTTCGGATATTTAATCGGGTTTTATGACATGATTTTTTACAGCCCGACGTTTCGAAAACTTTTCAGTTATCATGGTCACGGGAAGACATGGAAAAAAACCATGTAATAAAACGCGATCAAATATCCGAAAGTCGATAGTAGTTTTAACATAACTAATGAGTTTGGCGAAAACATGCAGTTAGTACTCGACTGTAAAACTCCGAGACCAGTCTCGCTGATATGATCTCAATATTTAACAAATCAAAGACGTGCTTTGGTTGACTTAGAGCCTAAATCAATGTTCCAACCTATCAAATTGGCAGTTGAAGTATTGTGTCGTTATATCTACCTCTGAAACTATTTTGCGCTTCATGGTAGGAAAGTTGGAAAATCTCACAACACGATTAGCGCGAAAGATTCGGCCCGATATTATAAGGATTTTAGGTCGCTCATTAACATTATGATAACACTTTCAGTTTGCCACCAAAATCTTTAGTAATAATAATAATTTAAAAAGCTGATTGAAACATTATGCCGGCAGCAGCAAAAATTCCGTTCACATCAATTATATGTTTTGTTTCAATAATTTGCTCATGGAATTAAGTTTATTCATTTTTAGTAAAATATTTGTCATTATAAAACAAAACTTAGTATGTTTGCGAGATCTCGCAAAATACCGAGATCTTGCAAGATTAGACGTCCGCAATCTTGCAAATACCGAGATTGAGATTTTGCTGCAAGATTGCACACCCTAGTGAAAACGTAGCGTAACGTAGCTATGAATAGATAGATTACAAGCGTTGTCTGATAGGGTTCGAAAAGATAGCGCAAGGCAGCTAAAAAAATATGTCAAATTTTTTTGCTGTGATAATTAAATTGTCAATGTTTTAAACATATTTTGGTTACAGTAAGTGGTGCGGTTAATGAACATGGGACAAGAATGTATCAAAATCACCAATTCATTTGAACAATAGGAAATTTTGAGAAAGTAACTTATTTAGTCGTACAGTGAATTAGCATAATTTTTTTAATAAATCTATTTCAATTTTTCTCAAATTGTATAATGCTAAATTGTGAATTGCATTATATAAATAAAATAAATATACTATTCTTAAATAATTGATTGGAACATCACAATAAAAATTATATTTAACTGTATATTTTGAGTAACATCCAATTATCAGGTATCATCAAATTGTATTTTAATTAATCAATACTAGAGATATTAGAAAAAAAAGTAAACTTAATTTAGACGTGGAATTGTTAAGTAAAAGTTATACTGACTAATAGCATCGTGTACACTTTCTAAACTCTATGCCCTATCTTTCAATGTATACTGAGCAAATAAAAAATACATACATACATACATACATATTCTCACGCCGTTAGTTCCCATTGGGGTAGGCAGAGACTATCGATCGCCACTTTGTACGATCCTGGCAAAACTCTCTGGCTTCGTTTACATCCATCAATCTTTTCATACATGCTCTTTTATTCTTCATACTGCGGACACCTGCCTTTTTGAGCACATTTTCTATTTGATCCAAATGTGTCCTCCGAGGTCGTCCTCTACTAACATTACCTTCCACATTGGCTCTATATATCTCTTTCACCAATTTACTGTCATCCATCCTCTCTATGTGCCCAAACCATCTCAACATTCCTTTTTCTATCTTTCTTACAATATCATCTTTTACACCACACCTTTCACGAATCACATCATTCCTCACACGATCACATAACCTTACATTACACACTTTTCTGAGGGATCTCATTTCTACTGCATTCACTCTACTTTCATGCTTCTTCTGCCACACCCAACATTCACTGCCATACATAAGCGTAGGAACGAGGACAGCATCATGCACAGCCATTCGGGCCTTTTCAGACACCGACTGACTAGACATTAGACTATCCAGTGCTCCATTTACCGCATTACCCTTTTTCACTCTTCTCTCGATATCTTCATTCTTCATCACACTTTCCATCGCTAGTAAACAAACTTCCCAAATATACAAACTCTTTCACTTGTTCCACTTTCTTACCATTAATCTCAATCACGCATTCGGTCATATTCACCTCTCTCTCAAAAACCATAGTTTTTGTTTTATCCACATTCACCCTCATTCCCTTTTTTTCAAAAGACGCACATGCAATATTCATCATCTCTTGCAGCTCTTCCACCGATGATGCAAGTAGCACTTGATCGTCGGCATATAAGAGGCATTTAATGATGAATCCACCCATTCTCAATCCAAAATCACTTTCACGCAACTCTGTTAAACAGTCATCCATGAACAAATTGAAGAGCCACGGGGAAGCTACACAACCCTGTCGGACACCCCGAGAGATCCCGAACCAGTCAGTATTTTCCCCGTTTACTCTCACACATGCACTGGAATCCTCATAGAGTGATACCAGTGCACGTATAAGTCGACTCCCCAAACCGAACTTGGATAACACCTCCCATAAACACTTTCTTACCACCCTATCATACGCCTTCTCTAAATCAATGAAGGAGCAATACACCTTTCTGTTCTTAGCTAAGAACTTTTCGGTGATGCTCCTTAAAGAGAAGATTTGGTCCATACATCCCATTCCCTTTCTAAATCCTGCTTGCACATCCCATTTACGTTGCATACAATTTACCGACAATGCTGAGTAGGCTAATTCCACGGTAGTTTCTAGCCTCCTGGTGTGACCCCTTTCCTTTATATAAAGGCACAATTACCGCTTTGCACCAGTCTTGTGGCACTTTGCCACTCGACCAGCATTTTTGGAAAAGGAAGTACAACCAGTACGTCACCACCCCTTTACCAGCCCTCAGCATTTCAGTGTTTATCCTGTCATACCCTGCCGCTTTTTCTAGTTTCATACTTTTCATTGCTTTCATTATTTCTTCCATACTGATCTCACTGTCACTAAAGTCACCCATAACGTCGTTCCAATCAACATTACTGCCGATTGGCGAAGAAATGGATGTATCCTCTTTTTCGAAGAGTCCCTCAAAATGATTATAGTATTTGTATGTGCTTACTACGTATATACCTCAGCCATCCTTTCTGAGAAGAACGGCGTAAACGTTGAGTTTGAAAGCATTTTCTGACATACATACATACATATACTCACGGCTTTAAATCCCTAGAAGGGGTGGCCAGAGCTAAGGAATTAGAAATTCCTCAGCCACTTTTGGAAAACTGAGTAAGGAAAAAATGGTAAAATAAAGGATGTTGGTGATGGGTCTCCAACCACATCGCCCAATAATTCCTGACTACGTATTTTATTGTATGCTCGTTATAGGATGGATTTATTTATAATAGTTTCAAATGATAATTTGATGATCTAATAAGTCTGTCTTAGTATCAAACGCCACAAAAATTTGATATATTGTAAATTAAAGGAAGATAATGCTTTCATTTTCTCAATGTCACCCGTACACAAGATGATAAATGTTCAGTTTAAAATATTATAAATGTTAAAATATAGTGAGTTAAAAAAGCTATACATTACGAGCATGTAAAAAGACAAAAAAGGGATTGTTAAGATGGTTTGAGCACATAGAGAGGATGGATGACAGTAAATTGGTGTATAAGATCTATAGAGCTGAAGTGGAAGGTATTGTTAGTAGAGGACAATCACATAGGACACATTTGAAGAATTTGTATGAAGAATAAAAGAGCATGGATGAAAAGATTAATGCATATAAACGAAGCAAGAATGGTTTGCAAGGATCGTAGAAAATGGTGATCGATAGTCTCTGCCTACCCCAATGGGAAATAATGACGTGAGTATAATGTATGTATGTTAAAATATAAAAAGCATATATATTACGAGTATATCTGTTTCTTTTTCAGGAAAGTGAAATAGACTCGTAATTCAATGCACCACCCTTTTAAAAATGGAACTCATTAGTATTGTTTGATTGGGACGTTACGAAACTTATCTATCACTAGAGAATTTAGTTTTAACTACTAAATAATTCTTGCTTTATTCATATTGTATGTTATTCTAGTTCTTCATATTAGGTTATATATGCCGTGTAGTGCCGGCTTAGAATGCCGTGTAGTGCCGGCTTAGAATGTCGCTACCTCTTTCTACCCACGGTGTCGTATGAGGCGATTAAGGGTATTGGGACTTTTTATTGGATTTTTGGGCGATGCGGTTGGAGACCCATCACCAAAAACCTTTATTATACTATTTTTACCCCACTGAACTTCCAAAAGTGGCTGAGGAATTTATAATTCCTAAGCTCTGGCTACCCTTTCTAGGGAATTATAGCCGTGAGTATATGTATGTATGTCATATTAGATTTCAGTAAGGCATAAATGCTACAATTAAATATAAAAAATATGTAAAACAATATAAAAACTATATAAATAAGATTTGTCACTGATTGGTATATATACTGAATGTGGATGGTTATGTTAGTAGAGGACGACCTCGGAGGACGAATTTGGACCAAATAGAGAGTGTGTTCAAAAAGGTAGGCGTCCGATGTATGAAGAATAAAAGAGCATGTATGAGAATATTGATGGATGTAAACGAAGCTACAGAACTTTGTAAGGATCGTACGAAGTGGCGATCGATAGTCTCTGCCTACCCCAATGGGAATTAATGACGTGAGTATATATGCATGTACATACATATACTCACATACTATACTATAACGGGGTAGCCAGAGCTTTGGAATGAAAAATTCCTCAGCCACTTTTGTAAGTGGATTGGGGAAAAGATGGCAATAATAAATGTTTTTGGTCACATAATAAGCCCCTATACCCTTAGTTACCTCTTACGATCACCCACGGGTAGAAATGGGGTAGAGTTATTCTAAGCCAACACAACAGTGTTTTGCCACTTGGCAATATCAAGCACTGAGTTAGGACCTAGTTTGTGTTACCATAGCACTAATTTTAAGTTTAAAATATTGTTTTTTTTTTTCACTTTATGTATTGTTTTTCATATTGTATGTGGTGTTATGTTAACATAAATAAACGAGTTATCTATCTATCTATCTATCTATCTACACGGCTACGGCATATGTATGTGTGTATGTTATATAATATAAATATGATGATTTGCTTTACAATTAAGTTCAGATAAACATTTCTTTCTCCATTTCAGGAGTGCCTGCCCACTTAAGATTTTGTCACTAAATATCCTTGAGCCATTGACCTTACTAATGACATCTATAAAACCATTTAAATTGTTCAAATACGACTCCAAAATTTTGAAACTTAATATGTATATTCTTAGATGTAGGCTTCGGGTATACAGTTCATTATTTTTGTTCGTTTATTATCTTTCCTTTTGTGATTTCTAAATAGTGATCTGGTTTAAAATAATGTTACATACAAAACAAGTGTTGCTGTTACTGTCTTAAATGCTTTAATTAAAAAATAAATGAAAAGAAAAAAAAAATATTACCAAAAGAGGACAAACAAAACGACAAAGAAATATACATATCGAAAAACACATCATACGTACACACACACAACAAACATACCAAATCATGTATATAGAGTCAGAGCGAGCAGGGCTTATTTTATTGCCTTATTTTGGAATTATAATAGTCAGTACAGAAACGTAGCTATCGTATTAGAATATGAATAAAATATATGGTTTCTGGAAACTAACCATAACTAACCACGTAAACTTTATGAAAGCGGTATTAATATAAACACGCTATATTTAAAAAAAACAGTCGTAAATACTGTTGATAGTTTAAGCAACTTAAAACTTTAAAACTTGTAGGAGGCTTATAATAACAAACACTATCTAATCAATCGAACATTACATTTTAGACACGAGATTGTGTCGCACACATACAACGGTTGGTGTGCGTAATGGCAAGTAATATTATTTAAGTGTTTGGTTATGAAAATGGCGGAGTCGGAAACCTTAGAAAGTATTACTTACCGGAGTTAGGATCATGGGCGCGGCGCGACGCACCACAACGACACACTCGCTCACTTTCAGCCTTCAGGTTAATAAACTAACGATCCGAGCCGAGAAAACGCTCCGTCGCTCAGCGAGAACAGGGATCCATTGACTGATACGATCGCCATCGCCGCTCTCTCATTGATACTAACGTGTAATTTACACCGTTAATATATCATCGGAAACTTCCGATATTTGTCATGCTTTCAATTTACTACCTATTCCCAGCGGTGTATTTGATCCTATAGTTACAATAAATGCTTTCAGGTTAGCCCTAAGATTAGAAAGGGAGGGAAAATTATGTAGTAAAGTTTCTAATGGCCCCCTACGAGTCAGACGGCGGCGGCGAGAGCGGAAGGTCGGGAAAGCCGGGAGTGGTATCACAGCGTGGGTGCCATCCCAGGCTCAGTGACGTCAGCGACGGTTCGGCGCCTACCGGCAGCCCTGGCTCACAATCGTCGCCTACCAATTATTTATGTACTCGACGACGGCGACGGCGTGAAACAAAAGGCGATGACGGAGAGCGCGGGGCGCGGGCGGAGGGTTCTCGCCGCAGGAGCGACCCGCAACGCCATCTATTGGCGTGCTGTACAATAACAATTCCTACTTTTAACTTTCTGCAGCCGATCGGAAAAGTATATTTGTATAAAACTATACAAAACACAAGTTAGACTTCGTTAAAGAAAGCACACGCACTCAATCTAGAAGTCCGCTAAAATGAGAAGGGCTTAAATAGGCACAGGGGCGTCGATTGTCGTCCCGTGTTGTTTGGTGA